>CM072818.1:20147751-20338594 GCA_036937905.1 Salvia rosmarinus | reverse complement strand
CTTGGGCAAACCGGTACCACACCTAGATCCATGAGGTGGTTCTTGAACCATCTGACCTCCTTAGAAGCCTCAGGCGGCTACATATTCGGCTTTCATGGTAGAGTCCGCAATGCATGTTGCTTTGCATTCAGCGGGATCTGACTCCATCCCCAAGGTAAACACATAGCAGGGGTTGACTTTTTCTCATCACGGTCGACTTGGAAATCCAGTGCAATATAACCCAAGGCATTAGACTATCGCATGGTAAACTAGCTTTATAATCTCGAGTCGCTTTTGGTGCCGGGTATATGCTTCTGCGATCCAATGAGCTTGTCGAGGTTGGCGATATCTAGCTACTATGCTACCACATGCGGATATCGGGCCTCGTGCATAGCATTGCGTACATGAGACTTCTGGCGAGCGTAAGGAACTTGTCTCATTCCTCTATCTCCTTTGCGTCATAGGTGGCTGCGTCATGATAAAGGCCAGTATGCGAAGGTAGCAATCCTTTCTTGGCGATGCGCATACTAAAGCAGTAATCACGGTGTCAATGTGGGCGCACGAGATAAGCTCAACATTTTCTTCTTGCGATCTCGGTAACCTTGATCCCAGATATGTTTGCATCTCCTAAGTCTTTCATTTGAAAGCTGATCGGATAATGACTCTTTGCGATGCGATAGCGACTTCGCGTTGTTGCCCGACTAGAAGGATGCCATCTACGTAAAGTGCGAAATACCACATCACGTTGACGTCTAACGATACACAACTCTCGCTAGGCAAGCTGGGTAAATCCATGGAATTTACTACCTCGTCAAAGCGTAAGTTCCATGATCGGAGGCTGCTAAGTCCATAAATGGACTTCTTAGCTTCCATACTAGATGCTCTTACGCTTTACCACATGTAACCTTGGGTTCTTTGCATATAGATGTCTCTACCTTCCTCAAGTGCTTGGTTTAAGCGGTTTTAACATCCATTGCCAAACCCTAGGTTGAGTGGGCTGCTTATGGCGGAAGAATTACGATGGACTTGAGCATTGCTACTGAGTGAAAGGTCTCATGAAATCGATGCCCTCAATCTGAGTGTACCCTTTAGCCCCAACACGGCTTTAAAAGCGAAACCTCTCCATCGGAATCTCTCTTCCTCTTGTATATCACTTTACTACCTATGGCTTCCTTGCCATCACGGTAGAGTGTCTTTCATATCATCCATGGCCGTTATGGACTCGTTTCTAAGTCCGTAGCGGTGTGCCATAATCTTGCATCAATATCTTGTATCGCCTCCTTGTATGTCCATGGGTCGATTATTGCTGTTAGTCTCGTGGGACTAAATCGAAGATTCACCCACGAACATAAATCGCTCGGGTTGACGAACAACCCTCCCCTCTGACGAGGTTCTCTGGGCACTGATAGCGATGGTGGGTGCGAAACTTGTGGTTCTCTATCTTGCACAACTTCTTTGGGTAGGTACCACTTATGCGGTCGGTATCTCGATGGAACTCGACCACTTCAATTTCTTGAAGTATCGGTGTCGATCCACTCACTAGACTCGACATCTCGCACCTTTGGCCTAATCGGTGGTGGAATCGATCGTCTTCTAATTCTTGAAGAATGATTTCAACTTTGGTTTATGATTTTTCATGTAGTCTCTTCTAAGAATCGAGCATTAGTGCTAATAATGACCTTGATCCTTGGGACTATAGAATAAACCACCTTCGTTCCTCTAGGATAGCGATAAGCGACCTTGCGTCGGATCTAGCCTCCAACATCGACGCTTCTTGTTCAACGCGTGTCTTTGGCACTGCCCAAATATCATATGTGGCTTAAAGCGGGCTTGCGCCCAAACCACAACTCGAAGGGGTCTTTTCGGTGACTTGGATGGTACTAGATTTGCAAGTATGCATTGTTCTAAGGCATACCCGAGCGAAATAGGCAATGTAGCATAACTCGTCATAGATCTAACCATTTCTAAAAGTCACTATTTCTTGGCTCACGACACCGTTTTGATGTGGTGTGCCGGTGAAATCTTGTTGGGAGGTAATCCACACTTCACTAGATAGTCCATAAACTTCGTTCTTGAGGTATTGCATACATGATCGAGCGTAGTGACTTGATACTTTACTAGCCGTCTCTCCTTCGCTTAAACTCTTTGAATTTCTCGAAGCATTCGGACTTCGCGGTGGCGGTATACGTATCCGTACCTTGAGTGTCGTCGATGAAAGTGACAAATACTCGTACCCTCCACGAGCTTGTGTGGACATCGGTCCACACAGTCGAAATGGACTAACTCAACATTTCTTTGGCTCTATAACCCTTGCTTTGAAGGGTGCAGTCGACATCTTACCTTCATCTCGAGATTCGCGGATGGGAGCAGATAGCAGGTGAGATTACCCAAAGCTCCATTCTTAGCCAGGTCTTTGGATCCTATTTAGATTGATATGACCTAATCTAAGATGCCGAGAGAAAAGTAGTGCCATCTTCTTGAAGAAAACTTTCTCTTTTTAGGGTTTGATGAAGATGACATAGTTATAGGTATTATGTTTTGCGAAATAGTATAAAGCGAATTATATAACGTGCCAACACAGATAACCGTCATTTCTTATGATAGAAACACCACTATCAAAAATAACGAGAATATCCATGAGTAAATAATTTTGAAAGCAGAAACAAGGTTCATGAAAATCCGGCACATATAAAGCGTCTTTCAAAACTAAACTATTTTCTCAAACATAAGGTAACATCTCCAACGCAGCGGCCTCGACTTTCGCCGCGTTGCCCATGGAGATCGTTATCTACGCCATCAACTTGACTCCCTTGTCGCGAGGAACCCACGCAGGTGTAACAAACATGATCGATTGGCCGTATCTACTACCCGAGAATGGGTAGAACAAGTCGCTAAACATGTTTTCGTTACTAAAGCAAGCAGCGTACCTTGCCTTGAGCATAGGGCATAGCCTTCCAATGCCCGGTCTTACGCACGAAGCCCTTGCCCTTCTCCTTTGGCTTCTTCAAGCCTCCGTTGGCAACCATGTTCTTGCTCCATTACTCCACTATTTCCTTGCTCTCCACCTTTGGTGCCCTTTTTTCTTTTCCCGTTTGCAGCGGAAAATTTGGGCCCTTAGATCTGCTAGCGAAGCATGTGCTCCTTTCCCATAACTCATTCATGCGACAGCGAGATCATTAAGCAGCGACTAAGTGTAAACTCGGTCTTGCTCATGATCGCATTCACGCGAGTTCTCAAAGACATGGGCGATGTATTGAGGATGATATCGACCTTGGCCGCCGTCGATACCTCCTCCCCAGCGATCGAGACTATCCATGAGATGAGTCGTGTGGGAGACATGTTCATGGACGAACTTCCTTCTTCCATCTTACACGCTAAGATTTCTCTCATTGTGTGGAGCGGATGTCGATCCATTGCCCAAACTTACTCTCGAGACTTGACCAAATATCGATCGGCGTCTACCCGCCGGCGATCTTTGCAGCTGCAAGCCTTTGGACATAGTAGTCATCATATAGCATTTAGCCGTATTGTTTGACTTATTCGAAAGTGCATGACTCTCATTGCTCATTAGTCGATCGTCGATGAGGCATCGGGTTTAGGGTAGTGAACAAACATGTGTTCTTCGCGATAGAACATATTCCATGTTTCGTTTCCACTCGATAAAATTTGGACGGATAGCAGTTTTGTGCGAGCATATTGATTATCGGTAAGAGACATATACGAAGCGATAAAGTAAACACATAAGCATCACGATCGCATATAATTACGTAACAATAATATTATAACCTTTTGATAAAACAATATTAATTGAAACCTCCAATCGCGAGGAATCCCACATGCGAGCCACGCGTGTGGGCGTTTACATGAACCCTCGACGGACTAAAAATTCCTTTTAGTCGTTTAATTTCAATCATATCGACTTAACCTTATGACAAATGAAATTAGCGATTGGACCTTACTGAACCACGTCACTATATGCAGAAGGACTTGGCGGGAAGTTGTACCAGGTGATGTCTAAGCATTGACCACAATTTTAACGATGAAAATGAATTCTTAGAATTGGCATACTCGCTCCGGACCATACGCTTCGATTGAATTCTTTTGTTATCTCTTTTATATGTATCTCAGAGAACTTATGAAAATCGCACATACAAGCCAGCGTGTGGGCGTTTACATGAAACTCCCAACTTCTCAATAGATTTAAAAGTTTTATTTAGAAATCTCATCTAACAAACTTATGATAAGCAGTCTGAAGCAAGCGCGGGTGGGCGTTTACTCACGGTCGTCTCGCTTTGTTTAGAGATCAAAAGGTGGAGGTCTTGACATTTTAATTTGAAAAATTAATTTGTCGGGTTGCTGCTTAGTCTTTTTATTCAAAGGTTTGTCCATGCGGATCACGTAATCTAGCATGCTTTTCTATAGAACTCGACATGTAAAACATGCTCATGAAATTCTAAAATATGCTTGATAAGCGATAAACCTAGCATGCTTACTATCGCATCCAATTCGTAAAACACATAAAGGTTTGTCAGCGTAATATAAACATACATAGCATCTCTTGCATAATTTAAACATCCACGACATGCATATGAGCGATAAAAATAAAATAAAAGCGTTCATAGCGGCCCGATCGTGAAACTGCACTTTCTAGCTAATCTATTACATAGATTTGCAAAGTACATAATTAAACTTGAAAGCGGTCCTCGCGTGCGGACACGGACGGATTCAACAAAGCAGACCTCGCGTGCATGGGCGCGGATCGGAAAATCTGGGTTGGGCTGGAAGCAGGTGCAGGCGGGTCATTGTCAATGTCTTGTGGCTGCGGCGGCGAAAGCCCGGCCGCAGCGCCCGACCTTCTCGCGCCGCTTTGCTCGCGTGTCCCTCGCGGGCTACCTCGCGGTCGCTAATGCGACCGCGACCCATCAGCTGCGCGTCTTGCGGCCATACCGAGCACCGAACATCTGCCGAGAGATGTCGTCGCCCGGTGGCGAAGCTTCGCGACCATGATGCGCTTTCATGGCCGGGTTTCTCGGCAGCGAGCAGCGTCCGTCGCCAGCTAGCTCAAATGCGGCCGCGTTGCCTCGTGGGTCGTCCTCACGACCGAGCTCGCTTTCTAGGCGCCGAGGATCTCGGCGAGCAGCGCCCGTCGCCCGGCCCTCGCGATCGCCCTCGCGACCGCGAGGCTCATTCATGAAACCGTCGGAGGACTCTGAGAGACACTGTTTTTCCGTCGTTTCGTTCTTCGTTCTTTCGTCTTCGTTCTTCTTTTACGGATAAGATTTACGAATAAAATCTAATCTAACCACGGATTTTCTCGTGGTGTAAAAACAAAAAGCGACAAAAAAATAAGCGAGCCACGATGAGCAGCGGATCCTGATTAATAAAGCATGCGTAATAATCAGCGTGAATTAATCCAGCGAGCCGAATTGAGTCCCAGCTCGATACCAATTGTAGGAAAACATATGTTAACCCTCGCCCAGGGATCTATCTTGGATATTTAATTCACCATACATTGATTATATTCCTAGCATCGTCTCATATAATTAATTGCAACACGTAGGGGTTTTCTCGTGTTTACCTTTGGATCCGAAGAGGTCGATGGAGCGAGATGAATGGATCGAGCGGATCGGACTCGTGCTTTGACCTTCTGGGCGTATCCGGTTGCCCAATCTCCAGCGTCGGTGAGGGCGATCTATGGAGAATGCTTGGAAAATCACCCTTTGCTCTCACTAGAAATTTGAAAACTCTCGGGGAACCCTCTAATTCTCGAAAATAGTGTAGGATAAAATGAACATTAACCTAGACTTTATCTCATACCTTATATTTATAATGCCTACCTTAATCCCGTATGGAAATTACCATAATCTATATAGAAGTACCATACTCTAGGATTATTACCATACTCTCGGGATTATTACCATAATCTTATATGGAAAGGATCTATCATATACCATAAATATAATTATATCCTTATGGGATAAAGAGAATAAAATCTTGCCTTAGAGCATACATGGGCGCGATTTTCACTCGAGCTAAAGGGCTGGATGGGCGGCCAGGATCGAATCAAGGAATAAAGATGGGCCTCAAATAAATTAATTATCTTATGTTCGGCCAGAACATAAATTAATTTATAAACATTCGATCATGCCACTAGAAAGAATGTTGACTTACCCTTTATTACGAAGTTGAGTCGGGCTTGCACTTGACATTACGAATCCGTATTTAAGATATCGAGCGTCCATTAATCATTTATAGCAATCATTGCTTAAAACAATTAATAACTTCATTTCCTTAAGTAGTACCACTCAACCTTATTATTGTACTTGAGCTAACTCAACTGCGGGGTTTAGTACAATAAACCTTTGAGCTCCTTAAGGGGCGTCATAATCTAGCGGATACGGTGACTCGTCTGAGATAACTAGCGTGACATCAAACACGCCACCACCGAGATGCGGAGAATCTTGGGTTAGAACTACTATAACCCTCACCCATAACAAGTCAGTGATGGACAACTTCATACTACACCTAATACCTTATCGGGGTTTAGATCGTCGTAAGTCACGAGATCTTAGTTCTTCACGGCGGTCGGATAGAAGAACACATCTCACTGTGATCCTTGATACGTCGAGGCGTACCGGCATGAACAAGTAACAAGTCAAGTCACTTCTTATCTATACATGACTATCACTGAGCAACTCGTCCTCAAGTTGTCTCGGTTTGTGAAACTTTTTATATCTCATTAAAGCTTGACCAATCATACGAGACTTACGTGATCTTTACACCTTTGTGTGATCTAACATATATGAGATAAGGGGACACGGATATATGCAATCAAGTATTCAATCGGATAGGAGATTGTAATAGTGGTAACATGAAACATTGTATACAAGCTCAACCAAAGCGCTTTCGATTATCAAATCAACACCCAAAGGAAGCGAACTCCTTTCCTTATATCTAGCTGCCTCGGATGAGGCCATTGTAGAAAAAGCGATGTTTAGCCCTCTCCGAGGATCTATCTTGGATGTTTAATTCACCATACATTGATTATAAACCTAGCATGCCTATATAATTAATTGCAACACGTTGGGGTTTTCTCGTGTTTACCTTTGAATACAATCGGTGGAATGGATCGAGACTCGTGCTTTGACCTTCTAGGCGTATCCGGTTGCCCAATCTCCAACGTCGGTGAGGGCGATCTATGGAGAATGCTTGGAAAATCACCCAATACTCTTGGCAAAATTTTCAAGAATCTCTCTTGTGTCACACTAGAGATGCACGAAAATTATAAGGTTGATTGTGAGGATTGACCTTGATTCTATCTCTTACCTTATATTTATAATGCTACCTTAATCCCATATGGAAATTATCATAATCCCATATGGAAATTACCATAATCCTATGGAAATTACCATAATCCCGTATGGAAATTACCATAATCCTTTATGAAAATTACCATAATCCCGTATAAATTACCATAATCTATATGGAAATGATTATTACCATAATCATATGGAAAGGATCTATGCATATCCATAAATATAATAATATCCTTTTAGGATAAAGAATCAAATCATTACCATGTAGAGAGAGAGGCGCCGATTTCCATACTTAGCTACGGAACTGGATGGGCCCGTGAGGATCAATCTGAGGAATAAAGATAGGCCTCAAATAAATTAATTATCTTATGTTGACCGGAACATAAATCAATTTATAAACATTTATTCATGCCACTAGAGAATAAATCTTGACTTACCCTTTATTAGAAGTTGGTCGGGCTTGCACTTAGACATTACAAATCCGTATTTAAGATATCGAGCGTCCATTAATTATTTATAGCATTACATTGCTTAAAATAATTAATATTTTAATTCATAAGTAGTACCACTCGACCTTATTATTGTACTTGAGCTAAATCAACTGCGGGGTTTAGTACGATAAACTTTTGAGCTCCAAGGGGCGTCATCATCCTAGCGGATACGGTGACTCGTCTGAGATAACTAGCATGACATACAAACCTTTGCCACCACCAGATCACGGAGAATATTGGGTTAGAACATATAACCTCACCCATAACAAGTCAGTGATGGTCGGTAACTCATACTCATCTAATACCTTATCGAGGTTTAGATCGCCGTAAATCATCGAGATCTTGGTTCTTCACGGTCGGATAGAAGAACTCATCTCCTTGTGATCCTTCAATACATCGAGGCGTACCGGCATAGACAAGCAACCAAGTCGAGTCAACTTCTTATCTATACATGACTTATCTGAAACGACTCGTCCTCAAGTTGTCTCGGTGTGAAACTTTTATATCTCGTTAAGCTTGACCAATCATACGAACTTACGTGATCTTCTACACCTTGTATGATCTAACATATATGAGATAAGGGACATAGATATATGCAATCAAGTATTCATTTCGAGATAGGAGATTGTAATAGTGGTAACGAGAAACACTTATCTGCTCAACAAAGCTGCTTTGGTATACAAATCCAGCTGACCATTAGCGCAGTGCTGGTGCGAGATGAGCTCGGACGACAACTTCCTATTTACTTCATCGGCGAGCTCTCATAGGACCGGAGACTAGGTACACCGACTTGAAAAAATAGCGTTGCTTGGTGAGCATGGCGGCGTCTCCGGCCTTATTTTCAAGCCCATTCCGTCCGGTACTAAGCGGCTTACCCACGAGGCAGTCTTGTCAAAACTGAGTCGTCGGGCGTATCGCTAAGTGAGCCTTTGGAGCTCGCGAGCATGATATCTTATACTTCCCGATCGGCCATAAAGGGACAAGCTGCTGGTGATTTTACGGTAGAAGCGAGTTTACCGAGGTCGACCCTACCGGTGAGGTCACTCAGACCTCGCCCTTACAACGGAGGAACACACTCAACCTACCTAATGGCTGTTGGCAAATGTCGTGGGCGGAGCCTCATGCAAAAGCAGTGGCCAGGCGGGCATCTTGCTTCGGCCGGAAAAACAAGAAGTAACCTATGCGCCCGGTTCTCGCTTCCCGACCACAAACAACGAGGTGGAATATGAAGCACTAATCTCGGGACTTCATCTCGCAAAAGAATTGAAAGTGGAAAAAACCGGATCTTTGGAGATTCCCGGTGGTGGTAAACTAGGTCTTAGGAAAATCTGAGGCGAAGAGGATAGGATGAAGCAATACCTTGAAAGCTAAAGAAATCTTGACTGTTTGGTATTACACAATTCACGAATCCATGAGGTGAGAATAGCCGGTGGCGTCCTCGACAAATTAGCCTCGTCATCAACAAATCCATCGAGTGGAGAGTTGATCGAGTATCGAAGAGCCCCGTCGGTCATCACGGAGATCGAACCGAGCTGGATGACTCTATCACGGGCTTACGGAAGAAGGCGTGCTACCAGGATCGGCTCAAAGCGAAAAATGATGGTCAAGTCCGGAGATACCTTATTCATGAAGGAACTCTCTATAAAATCCTACCTCAACCCCTCACGAGATGCCTTGGGCGGAAGGCGGACTATGTATTTAAAGAAATTCACATGGGGGTCTTGTGGAAGCCACATCGGATCACGAGCTCTCTCAAAGAAAACATTGAGGTCGGGATATTATTGGCTCACCCTCGTCACGGATTCGGTCGAGCTCGTCGAAGTGTCGAAGTGCGACTTCACGCTTCTGATAAAAAGCTACCTAAAACCGACCTCGGCCTACAAAGTCCATGGCCTTTTATGCGATAGGGAATCGACATCGTTGGTCCTTCGACCGAAACACCGGGGCGACGGTATTTGGTTGTAGCCATGAACTACTTCACCAAATGGGTCGGTGAGCCTCTTCAAACCTCACAAGCAAAGGTTGAACTTTGTTTGGAAGAATATAGTTTGCGCAAACGGCATACCACATGTTTTGATCTCGGACAACGGCACCGGTTCATCGACAAAATTTCAAAGAATGGTATGAAGAGCTCGGATCAAGCTACAGATTCACCTCGGTTGCACCCGCGGTGACGGTCGGACGAGTGGCGAATCGTCACGATCGTACAAGGATTGAAAAGAGGCTAGATCGAGCTAAATGGGATTGGGTTGAAAATCTCCTCAAGTCCTCTGGTCATCGAGCGACACCTCGGACTTCCACGAAGAAACACCCTTGACCCTAGTCTATGGTGCGAGGTGTTATACCGATTGAGATCGGTGCCCAGGCCCAAGAACTCTTAACTTTGCCGAGCATGGCAGCGAGAGAAGAACTGCGAGCAATCTCGATGCTGCGGAGGAAGGCGTGAACTCGCTTTCATCAATGAAGCCAAGTACAAATGCCAGTAGCAAAGTACTACAATAAGATGGTGAAAGCCTCCACGCTCCACATGGGCGACCTCGTCCCTCGGAACAATAAACTAGTAAAGCGGGCGCTTAAGTTGGATCCAACATGGGAAGGCCCGTACCGCGTCCACGAGGACCTCGGCGAAGGGGCTATAAAGCTTGCTCACCTATCCGGTACACTTATCCCCGAACACGGCATATTACTACTTTGAGGAGGTACTTTACATAGCTTTTATTTCACATCGGCATTATGTTAGCCCTCTTTCTATTTTTCGAGCACGATGTCATTTACTTATCGATAAAACATCTTTTTATTATTATGAGTGGATTACTTAGTCTATCTTATATCTATGTGAAAATCCGTTTTCACCTCGGGTGGCTCACAACTTACCTTCAAAGGGGCATACTTGCGAAGATGAAAACCTACAAAGTAGGGTACTAAAACTAAGAGCGCGAGGACCACCCAGCACATCTGATTACTCATTAATTTGAAACATCTACGTGCAGCGGCGTCCAATCGGATCGAGGGACCACCCCTATCGATATTTCTCGACAAACAAGGGAAGTACAGTTACTCATTAATTTGAACATCTACGTGCAGGCGTCAGATTACTCATTAATTTTAACATCTACATGCAAACTACGTCCAAATCGGATCTCGTGCAATTTACGCCTCTTTATTGGGAAGATATACACTTGATTACTGATCTAAATATATTTATGACTAAAACCAAGTTCTAAGCTATATCATATCACTCGGGTTTACGAGTGCACCTCGCCAAGACTCACTAAAGCTACGATTGAAACAAAATCCGGGCCGACGATGAATACGGAATGAACTCGGTGCCTTCAAACCGACAAGATCGGCGTCGTACGACCTACTCCGAGGCTCTTTGAGCGGGCGGAGAGGGTCTGGCTGAAGGGATACTATTAGGGCCGAGGTCGAACACGCCTCTTGACCTCGCCGTCACTGCCGGTGCTACGAGCTCGCCCCGGCAGACATCCTTTCTCGCCGAACTCCGAAGATGGGGCCCGACCACGAGATGACCTTGCTGTCATATCGAACCCATCGATCGAAGCACCTCGGCGTGGTCCATATAGCCTCCACCGCCGACTTCTTCAACCCTCGCATCATTGGATCCATTGCGTGGCTCGGGCGTCGTCATTTCTGACGACCTCGTAAAGGCGAAGGCATTTTACCGACTCTTCGAGGCAATCTTTAAAGCTCTTGCTATTCGGGCCCTTCTCGTCTCTCAGTACCATGCCCTCGACTAACAATAATTGAGCTCGGTCATCGGCCTCGGATATGGTAATAACACCAGATCGGTGGATCACCGCCTCATACTCGGCATGTTCTTCAGCAATCCGTGCCAACTTCTCTTGAGTCAGTTCAAGCTGCTCTTCACTTTGTATCAAACGCCCTTGAAGGCCATCGGCGAAACATCCATATACGGACCTCGAGTTTGATAATCTTGACTTCAAGGCTTCGTTCTCTGCTGAAGGCGAGCCACCTCACGTTTGATACACAAGTTGCTTTTTGGTCCATTGGCGACCTGCGCTATCCATGCTACACAATGTTTGATTCATTTCGACACGCGGCTTCTCGAATATCACCTCTCTTCTTTCTCGGCAAGGGCACTCGACCTCTTTCAACTTGGTCGAAGATGGTGATCTAGCCCGATGTATCGAGGAGGCGATTGCTAAAGCAAAAACAACACATTCATTTCAACAAAAGATGTATTTATTTATAAGTGTAAGTTTGTACAAAGCTCGAGATCCTATCCGGCGGATCAAACCTATTACAAGCTGGTCAGTGACACGAGCCTCTTGGCGGGGCTCGTCGGAACCTTCACCTTCGGCACACTGCGCGCGGAAGGAAGCCTCGAGCTCGGCCCGGTGTCACCGGCTTGACTCTCGGCCGGCAAGGAGTTTACGAGCTCGGCATCTTCATCCTCCTTGCATTGGGAGGCGGCGCGGCCGTCAATAGAAAGTGGAGGCCGCCGAGGTCTCGTGAGAGGAAAGACCTCACCTCGGTAATTATCTGAGCATAGTCGCCTGCTGGACCTCGGGATCGACCTCGACCCGGCCATGTATCGACCTTGTCGAAGTCGGGCATCTCGGCGCCAACTCCTCGGATGGTGGGACACCACATGTCTTGAAACACGGCGGCCGGTCAGGAGGAAGGCGGAGAAGGTCTACGATTGATAAGCTGTTGCAAATGCCCTCGGCATCGGTCCTTGCCCGCCGGTGAGGCACTCTTCTCCTCGGTGAACTTCTTCTCCGCCTCGCCCATGGCAGACGCCACAGCCTCCGTCGTCTCCCCCTGTGCCTACCTCGGCTGGGTCTCCTCAAAGCCGGGCCTCCTTCAGGCGGCCTCGGCGGCCTCCAGCGACCTCGGCCCGGCTCTCATGATCTCGAGCGGCTGCTCCTCTCCACCATCTCATATCGAGAGACGCCCTCGACAATGTATCCGGCTATCCGGTGCACATCCCCCGCTACCGAAGTCGCATCCTGAAAATTACACCGTTAGAAACACATCGCAGAAGGAGATAACAGCGAATACAAAATAAACATATACATGTGGAAATGATATAAGGGAGCTTGGAATCGGCACCTCGTACGTAATCGAGTGCAGTGTCTCGGCCAGTCGGACTTGACCTCGGCGAGGTGCGTCCTGGCCCAGGGTGAGTTCGGCCACCACCGGGTGCCTTGCTCGGCTCGATCAACCTCGCCTTCTTTTGGCCTCGGGCTCGGTGGCCGTGTTGGGCGCGAAGCCACCATTGCCTTCTTCTGGCGTCGAGCTTCACTACACAATAAGAAGAAGTTGATTAGCACAAAGACATGAAATATAAGAAAATAAAGAAAAGGGGATGCCTCACCCGGTTTGACCAGATCCGAGCTTGGTTTATAAGTACTCGACCCGGCATCGGCTAGGTAGTCCTCGGTATAATTCTGGGATATTTCACTGACTTGTTGGTTCATCCTCTATGGCACCAGGGGCTTTGCATTGCGTCCCTCATCTTACCTAGGCCCGCTCGTACCTTGGTTGCCCTCGTCCCATAAAGAAGAACTTTGTTTGCGATGGGACACGCCCGAGGCGGTCACTAAATACTGCCGGTGATAAGTAATACACACCTCCTATACTCTTGATGCTAAAAAAGCATCAAAACTTCAAAGAAAGATTCTCCGATGCCATGCGAGCAAGTCTTAGTCCTACCACCGACCTAATGGGTTGAGGTCGGTGACATATTGGGATTTGATAATATTCACGAATGCTCAAAAAATGGGAGCTAAAGGAAACCTAAGTCCGGCTCTCAAGCATCTACATATCTGGTAATAAATCCTCCGTATGGGCCATAGCTCTATCCCGGATTACGGCGGGCACCACCATACCTCCACCGGAATATGAAATTCCGATGCTATCTTACACACGTCAGCGGCGGTCAAAGACGAACTAGCGTCCCTAATCTTAAACATATCCCACACTGGTGGTATCGTCGGAACTCTAGCACTAATGCCCTGGACCTACCCGCGCGGTATATGAGTATAATCCTAATCTACATCTCACTATCAACGGAAGAGGATGATCGGGCAGATCCAGATATCTCTACTGGAGAAGATGTAGAAGAAGATGAGGAAGACATACTTACTTTTTCAATGTGTGATTTTGCTTCTTCGACGAGGTTCTGAAAGAAGTTCCGAAAATTTCTCTCTGGAGAAAAATGGATGAAGAAGAAATGAGCAGTTTCCTTTATCTCGCCTATTTAAAGTACTAATAAGCCAAAACTGCCGTTTCAAATTCCCGTGGCTAACCATGACTTGGCGTGAGGTGGGCCTTGCGAATCGAGCGTCGACTAACCACAGCACGCATGATGTGATATCCTAAAAGCGCACGAGATGTACCGGTCTAATCGTGCAATCATCACTCTAGCTTCAGCGGTTACCTACCTCGCACGTCGTCCAAGTCGGTCAGGACTTGATAAATCATCAAGTCGATTCGGACCTCGGCATTCCCTTATAAAGGGCGTCTCCGTCGACTTGACAACTCGGTTCGGACCTCGGTATTCTCCTAACGAAAGCGGCGCCGTTCAACTTCAACCGGTTACCCGCTTTCGACGCGTCGTCCAGTCGGTCCGGACTTCAATAAATCACCAAGTCGATTCGGACCTCGACATTCTCTGACAAAGGATATCGCCATCCACTTTGGACAACTCGGTTCGGACCTCGACCAAATTGTCAACAACATCGGAACAACAAAACATCCGGCGAGTTCGGACCTCGGCCAATCATCGATTCAACCCGACATCAAAGGGAGGAGATCTTCGACAATAACCTCGGTAGAGCAAAAACCAACCTCGGCAAAATACCTCTTCACCTCGCTTTCGGCGTGGTTGTTACTCGACTAATTGGGGGCTATGATGGGATATGGCTAACGCTCAAGCCCGATAGCGGACCCCGTGTTGGGCCCGACCCTAGCAATTCGGCGCCTACGGTTCGGTCAAGCCCGACATCTAAACCTATTCAAGATCAAATCTAGAAGAGATATTGAAGGAGATATTCGAGGATGGGATCACTGAGTCGAGGATCCATGGTAATCTTAAAGGATCCACAATATGTATAAATAGAGTTTAGGTTGAAGGTAGAGGGGGTTAGCAACTATCGAATACTAGAGTTTTCCAATACATTCATTGTAATCGCGCATAGTGAAAGTATTGGGGAATCATTCCTCCGTGGACGTAGATCTTTTCCTTGATCGAACCACGTAAAAACCTATTGTGTTCTTTATTGTTTTCACAAACTCACACACAAGATTTATCAATATCCTATACCCAATTCATTAAATTAATGTATTCTTTTGTAAAAAGTGCGTAAAAGTGAAAGCTTGGCGTGAGAGATTGAGAATCTAATTATTTTTTCATTAAAGTGCATGTAAATTCAAAACAAAAAAATACTCGATTTTTGCGATTTCGTTTTGACTTCCTTCTCTCACCGTCTCACTTCTTTATCTGAGACTTCTAGTTTTCAAAATTTTCGAGAGATAAGAAGAAAGATATTGCGAATCGAGAAAGAAAGATTTGGCATTCCATTCCGTGAAGAACAATCAGGAATCAATAGTCGAGCACTGAATGGTTCGAAGAAAATATTGAATTTTCTCGGCTCCTATCGTAATTTTTAAATACATATATATTACTCATTTGTTTTCGATCGATAAAGGCTTCTCTCCGATCGAAGGCCTTCTCTCGATCGAGAAAGCCTTCTCGATCAGTGGAGAAGCCTTCCTCGGCGGAGAGAAGCCTTAGTCGACCGGAACAAAAGTTATATGTATATATTGGAAAATAAATTAGTTTCATGTTTCCGGTCGACAAAGGTTGTCTCCGGTTAGGAAGGTTTCTCACCGATCGACAAATTCTTGTTTACGATCGATCGAAAACATCGATAAATAACTTCTTGTTTCGGTCAGTATCTTCTGTTTCGGTCGATAGGAAACATCAATAAATAACAACTATTAATAAGTTTATTCTTAATTTATTTATTTGATTTGATTAGAAATTAGCTTGTTTACAGTCGATCGAAAACATGCTAAAACCGACCGAAATCAGTGATTTTTAATCTGTAATTAATTTTTTGATTCATTTATGTTAATTTTCATTTTAAAACATGATTCAATGATTAACTATAGATAAATTCTTATATTGATAATATAATTGTAAGTTAATTGGACAATCATTTAGAATTATTCTGTCAACACTAACGGTTCTGCAAAATAAATGTGGATATTGCAGATTGATTGACATTCGATCAATTTTTTTATTCAAAACCATTAAAATAATAAAATGGTATGTAGTGTAGTAAATTTAATTATTGGATATGGGGAGTATTAAATTTACCAAAAGGTGGTAGTTGTATATATTTCACCTTATTTTTATGTAAATAGTAGTATATGAAAAACGTTTTAGTGGTTGCAAGTCCAACAATCAGATATTGACAAAGCATAAGGGAGTGGTGACTTGGATTGATGTAAACATTGTTATTGGGCTACTTCTATTTATTATTGCAAGCAAATGTTAATCTGTAATTTATATTTTCACATTATTATAACATGAAGCAATATTAATTACAACTACCACGATTTAGCTCGACTCAAAATTATAATCTAGCTCCACAGGTGATAAAGCTCGCATTTTGTAACAAGTTAACCCCAACAAAAAAAGAAGAAGAAAAAAAAAATAATTTTGTTATTTTAGGCCCAACCGATCCGATTCTTCTTAAAAATGTCTGATCAACCTTGATGTCTCAATAATTTGGATTATTATGGTTCAATAATATTATTTTTTCTTATGTTTTTATGTAATAGCTTGCAAAAAAATACAAAACAGATAAACTATACTTAAAAATTTAGGTATAACATATTTACTCCTATAAAATTAATAGGATTTAAATTTATAACGTTTTGATCAGAGAAAACTAAACCATGTTAATTTTTACTTAATATTCTCTTACCTTTACAAAGGTGAACAGTAGGTCAACACTCACAGTTCACAAACTCCATAATCTATTAAAATTCATCTTGATTTTCAATATTGCATAAAATATTTAACCGTCTTATGTTCACTTCATCAATACACGTCATATTGTGAGGATACATCTACAACAAATTGCGTAGGGAGTCGAACTCAGTGGAAAGAGGGAGGTGCCGAATATTCGAGGTAGAACAAAATGATTCTAAGAAAGTCGATAAATTGCACAGAAGAAAGTGGAATGGAAGCGTATTAACGGGAGGACCACCGGCAGCAAGTTCGTACCCGAATAACACGTTCCGATCCAAAATTTTGGGCTACCTTTTACCGCAGATATATCACAATTAGAAAAGAAAATTGTGTGTATTCATGCCTTAATAACATTGTGCAGGATTAGTGAGATTGACAATTTAGAATATGCTACATTTAATGCATTCTTTTCCGACTAATTATTGTAATTCTTGAGTAAATCTCATTCCATTTGTAATCAGCTATTTTTATGCTCTTTGATAGATACATGATCTTAATAAATTTTGGATTCGATACTTTAATATGTTCCACCGATATATGTCATGGATATAGTCTTTTCTACCCAATTTCAACGGGTCAATTAATCAGAGGTGGTCTCCTGTGCGCCGCCTTGCAGTGAGACCATTTATTAATTAAGTAGTTAATATCTTAATTAAGTAGTTAATTAATCTTAATTAATTAATTAAATATAATTAAAATTAATTAATTTAATAAACTTTAATTTTAAAGTAATAAATATAATTTTAAATTAATATATCTTAATTTTGAATTAATAAATTAATTTTGAATAATAAAGTCTAATTATAAATTAATAAACCTAATTTTAAATTAATAAACCCTATTGGAATTAATAAATCCTAATTTTGAATTAATAAACCTAATTGAAAATAATAAATCCTAATTTTGAATAATAAACCCTAATTATGAATTAATAAACCCTAATTATGAATTAAAAAACCAAATTGTTAATTAATAATTTTGAATTAATAAACCCTAATTATGAATTAATAAACCCTAACTTTGTATTAATAAACCTACTTGTTAATTAATAAACCCTAATTATGAATTAATAAACCCTAATTTTGAATAATAAACCCTAATTTTGAATTAATAAACCCTAATTTTAAATTAATAAACACTAATTATAAATTAATAAACAAAATATAAAAATAAATAAAAATAACAACGCGCACACACAAGTGTTTGTCATTAATCAATTCAGCATCTCATCACTAACATATATACACTAACGCTTGGACCAATTTGTGAAATAGAAGTTCTTATAGTTGACATAAAATATTAATAACATACGTATTACAGCTTTTACTACAATAGATTTACACAAATCCAGTTTCCTTTCGTAATTACATTTTCCGGCCAATAATAACGAAAGCCGATTCCACCATTTCACTAATAATTTTTTCCTCCTTTTATACCAACCCAAATACACTGTAATACAAATTAAATTACCAACTAACCACTATCACGTCACCTGACTAACCCTTGATCGCACGTGCACACTCATAGACCCCGAGTCTCCTGTGCCATGTGCGACCCAAACCCACACCTTAGAACGGCTTGCTCATGTACGGCGCGAACACCTGCATCGACTCCATCTGATAATTTCCCTCGAACTGCGAGCCCATCAGCGCACCGCCGGCTCCCCCGCCGTCCATGTAGCTGAAGGGAAAGTCGAGCGCCGCCCTCTCCCACTCCGCCAGCTTAGGGGCGCTCTGCACCTCCGGCGACAGAACGTGCTCGGAGCAGCTCGAGTCCGTGTGCAGCCGCGGCATCGAATCCGACGCGTCGACGTACATGAGGTCGTCGTACACCATCGGCGAAGACTCCGGCACCGGCTTCAGGATCACCGGCTTCGTGTCCTCTGAAGTCACCGCGCTCGTCATATTCCGGGTGCTGACGCTCGCCTGCTGCTGCCGTCGCTCGATCGTACCCTTCTTGTTGTATATGCGGCACAGCACCCAATCATCCAGCTGTAAGGTCAAATCACAGTCGTCAAATATCGAAATTTGACTCCGACCACCAATCATTTTGTTTGAATGTGAAACTAAAGAGATAAGAAGGAAATCTCCAAATCAGCATCGTCATCTTTTCAGTCGTAGGAATAATTTCATTTTCCGCGGGGCGCAATCATAAAATTAATTGATTCCGATTAAATTCAATTCATCTTTGTAATTTAATTAATTGTTGAAATAATTAATCTGGTCGGAGCTACGCACCCTAAGGCTATTGTTCTTCTTCCGAGCCGAGCGGTCCCGTCGGCGAGCCGATACTCGTGCATAATCCAATTCGTCTTCTCGCCTCTCGGCGCCTTGCCGGAGTAGAACACTAGCGCCTTCTTAATACCGACCGACTTGGGCTGGCAGATCGGCTTGTCGGCGCCGGTCGCCTTCCAGTAACCGCTGCCGGCTGCGCGGTTCGGCCTCGACCCGTTGGGGTACTTCCGGTCCCTGGGCGAGAAAAAGTACCACTCCTTCTCACCGTACAAAGCTAAACCTGCAATTAATCAACAATGCAGCGGCTATTAATCAAACGAATCCATCGCAATCAACGAAACCGGAGAGATTTAGAGGAATCGAGGCTCAATACCTGGTAATTCCCAGGGATCGTATTTGTATAAGTCAATTTCGGCGATGATCGGAACGGTGATGGACTGCGAAGCGCATTTCCGGCACAAGTAGTGCATCACGAGCTCTTCGTCGGTCGGATGGAACCGAAATCCAGGTGGCAATTGCAAATTGACGGCAGCCATTTCTTCCACTCGGAAAATTTAAATATAATTATAAATAAGAAAATTGTCTCAGTCTCTCTCTCTCTCTCTGAGAAATTTGGGAGAAAGGGAAATGGGGGAGCTAAAGGGAAAGTGAGAGAGGAGGGGTTTTGTGAAACTTAGAACGCGAGGGAGGGAGGGGTATATATAGGCAGGGGGGACACGTGGCGGGTAGGGGAGGCGGGTTCTAGAACACACGTGGTTGATAAGGTTGCGGGGGGACACGTGGTGTGAGGGCAAGTGGTGGGTCTGAGTTTAGTGTGATTCTGTCACTGCTTACGCAAAGGATTTTGGACGGATTTGGCTGTGAGAAATGGGTTCGGTGACACGTTCAAGGCTCATGCAAACGGTGGCATTTGGACCCTTGTTTCACCCTTCACTTTTTCTCTAAATTAAGTACATTCCCTTACTCATAAATATATTCAGATCCATGACTATTTAAAATACAATCAAAATAAATCTTTTTATTATTTAACAACTACTCTTCAAAGTTCAAATTAGTGTTGGAATAGAAGAGTAAAGGTCATGTTCTCGAGTTGTACATTGAGTTTTTTTCTTTGGTCTCCTTATAATTTAAAGATATGTATTCATGTATTTGGTGGATAGATATAGAAAAAGGCAGTATAGGTCGCTCTTGGTTTTGTACTATTTGGATATCGTTCCTAAATAAATGGTGCAAAATAAAGCTGCATTTACTTTTTGGTTTTATTATGTATATTTAAAATAAAATTAATCTAGTATGATGTAACGACAGTATTACTCTGATATTAGGGATGTCACTGAGTGAATTTTACCAAGACCAAAACCAATAAATAAATAATGGTTTTGGTTGCGGAATCGATCCATTGAATCTTGGATTCGGATAGGACCACGACCATCAACTATGAGTCTTAGCGGTCAGGATGCGAGCAGTCTAGAATCAAAACAGAACCGAGAACGAATGAGAACGAAATCGTTGATTTATAATTTAATGGGCTATGGTGATTTGAATCGATATAAATAAAACTAGGGCATTGAGAAGCCTATTTAAACTTAGGTTTGTCAATAGACTGATTTTACTCGAACCAGAATCAATAAATAAGTATTGATTACGGTTTTAAAACTGAAATCGGATCGGATCGGATCGGATCATCAAACTATGGATCTAAGCGATGCGGATCTAAAGCGGATCTGGGCAAAAGCGAATTAGAACCCTTTGCTTTAAAATGTAATGGGTTTTAAGCGATTACGGATCGATTCGGATAAAACCGTCTATTAAAATCCATAACTGATATTATAACATTTTCATAAATTGAAGTCAAAGCGACTGGATGATGGGAAGACCTATATATCTATCTAATAAGAAAACCGGGTTCAAAATAGCCAAGTGTGGCCACTAATGATGGTAAGGTCAATGTTGTGTCCATCATTGAGTGTGTAAATCTTAGGATTTCTCAAATAGTAAAATTAGCTTTCAGTTTTTCTATGTCATATCAATTTTAAAAATTTATCTTTTATATATTTCTCTCTAATTATATATTTATAACATTAATTTTACATGGATCACACTATAATATACATATAAATATATCTATAAGACTATTGTGGAACTAAAACAAAAAAAGAAAAAAAACTGTTGTAAGATCCATAAAAACAAAAATGTATAGTAAATATATTTATAATAAAAAAAAATTGGTTTCTCCAATTTTATTTTATTTTGAAAAAAGACTACCATTAGAACAATTTACTCTAAACTTTTTGCCTCAACTTCTAAAGAATGAAAAAATATATCATTGAAGGTATTATGTGACTGCCAAGTACTACTATTCTAAATTACTCATTTCCCAATTTTATATCATTATTTTTCTCTATGTTTTTTCATATTTGGGTTCGTTATATACATATGCATCTTTTTTGGATTATAGAACTTAAAGATCTATTTTCTTCTTCAAGTCCTACATAATTGACTATGTTTTAGTTTGATAGTTCTGTAATTTATCATTGTATATATAGAAGATAATCAAATAATATATCACGTCATCAATTAAGAAGTTGACTATTGAAATTCAAAGTAGCCATCAAACCAAATAATCAAATGTAAGCTTTCCCGTCTAAAATAGTGGGAATAGTCTTTAATCTAATTTAAGACGATAGGAAATTTAAATGGTCAAGTGAATTGTTTGCTTTTTACATTAATAATTAGTTGAAAGGTATGGTCCATGGTACTTCGTATAAAATTAGTTTTTTTTATCAAATGATAATTTTAGCCAGTTCAACAAGATTCTCTATAAGTCCCATTAAAACACTAATTATTTCTAATAACAAAAAACGCGTCAAGCCCTTTGGAATGCCACATTAGTAAGTACATTCGGCCTATAATAAAAAAAATATCCTCAAATTCTCCCTAAATACACAAATTTTGACACAATTCTGGTTTATTATATAAACTTAATTTGAATGATAATACATAAATTTTCAATATTTATGATATTTTCCATAAAATTGAATTTTCGTCAAATTGAACATGGTTAATTGTCACTAAATACACAAACTTTAACACAATTCTGATATGTCACATTAACTTTAAAATTTGAACAAAAATACACATGAACTTTAAAATTATTGATATTTCTTATTTTTTTCATAAAATTGGATGGCCCCAAATTAAATATGACATTGCAAAATAAAAATGACGTGGAAATCAAACGATGTCGTTTTGGATTGTCCATCAAGTTATTGTAGAGGTTGAAGGGAGAAGTACAGGGTAGGACGAGCGCGTGATGTGGGAGATCAGGTCGGAGATAACATTTTCTGACAGATCTAACGAGGTATGAGGTGATACAAGATCTTGTTCTTTGTAGAGATTGAGCAGAAGATATTGGAGTATTGAAGGGAGGGTCAAGTTCGGAGAGAGGAGGAATTTGCGACTATAGAAATTGGTGTTGAGGTGGGAATTGGAGCTTGAAGTTCTAAGAGATGTCATAGAAGTTGCGGTGGAGATGGTGGGTGCCATAAGGGAACTTACATAGAAGATAGAGATATGATAGAGATTGAGATATATGACTTGGGTTTGAGTTGGAATTCATTTTTCTTTTATTTCTAAAATTTATATAATCTAAATGATGTCGTTTTGATAGCCATGTCATTTTGATTTTGTAATATTATATTCAATTTGGGGAAATTCAATATTATGAAAAAATCATAAACATCGAAAGTTTATGTATTTTAGTTCAAATTTTAAAATTCATGTGACAAATTAAATTGTGTCAAAGTTTATGCATTTAATAGCAATTACATGTATAAGATATTCATATTCATATTATGTTTGGTGTGTTTGGTATGATATATTATATATTATACGCAATATATAAATTTGTTTCTTAGTCGCAATTAAGGATGTCGATATGAATTGAAACCATGGGTGATCCGAATAATCAGATAAAATTATAGGGTTGGGTTATAAAATCGTAACCGAATATAAAATCGGGCTATTCAGAGCCACTCATTGGTCGATGGGTTAATCGGTGGCAGATTTCGATTCTTGGTCGACTAGCGGGCCAAAAAAATTATTTTCTTTTCTTTATTTTTCCTTTGTCTAATAGTTAGAAATTCAAATTCATCATTTCAAAATTTAAGTCTTGTTGTTAATCTTATTTGAGATTGTATATTTATTTCTCAATTTAGTTGAATTTAAATTTGAAATTCATGATGGATTAGTATTGAGAATCAATATATGACTTTTATATCCCAATATTTTTAGGTATATACTTTGATACAATTTACTTTTCATGTTTAATTATTTTAAACTTTATAACCATTATAGATTGTTTATTTAATTACTTACGTTGATTTTTTTTTCAAGTTATAAATTTTAATTGGTATTATAGTGAATTAACTTATTAAATATTTATTAAATAGTGAATTAGCTATTATGGAATATGAATATTGAGACATATTAAAAAAGAATTTAGTTGTGGCGTTATTCCTATTTTTAATATTGTAATATAATTTAAATGGTACTATATTGAATTAACTTATTAATTTTTCAAGATATAAGTTTTAACTTCATTATAATTGTATTATATTATTAAATATCATTTAGTTATATGGAATATGACTATTAAAGCATATTAAAAAAATAATTATGAGAACTATTTTCAAATTTCATTATTTTCTCTTGAAAGTTAGTATAATAAGATTTAAAAAACTTTTGGAATATATTATGATTTAATATTCAAAAGTTATACTTATTTTCACTTCTTTGTACTCTTACGCTTAATATAAAATAGTTGTTATAAATATATCATTATCGATAAAATATACACATATATATAGTTTATTTTTCTCCAATGCTTTTTATAAAATATTTTTTATAAATATAGCATTATCAATAAAAATATTTTTTTTTCCTTAAGCTTTTTGATCCGATTGACCCGATGGATTGGCGAAACCGAGGATTTAGGGTTGGGGTTGAACATATCTAACAGAAAAATGTCAAGCCGAATAGCCCGACAACCCGAGTGGATTGGCCGAACCAGCGGATTGGCCGATTGACATCCCTAGTCGCAATAGAGATGACACCTTCACACACCTAACGCTTCTTTCACACCTCCCCCACCCACCCACCCACCCACCCACACACACACATAAAATTGAGGCTATATCCATCTGAGATCGTCTTTGCTCCTTTTATTACCGTTTATTAATAAGGTATAAATAAGAAAGTACAAAAACTCCTATACATTAAATGCATCTTTATGCGGACGGAAAAACTATCATTTATTATTAAAGCGTATCATTTATATTAAAGAAAATATCATTGACTTAAGTATTATTTACATTGGAGAAAAGTATCAAAATTAGTATGTATGGACGGATGTCGAGAGACTACCTCATAGGAAAGAGGTTAAAATAAATTGTTATTTTTGAATTATAGTTTTGTAAAAAAATATGAGGATGTTTAGAATTATAATTTAATAAAAATGATAATCCAACTAAATAATAAATTATATATTGTAAATATTACTATACATACTGTCAAACATAACATTGATATATTATATATATAGTAAAAACATTCTAACATATCATCTTACCCCGTCACACACGTAAGAGTATCTACTAGGTGGATATAAATTACATTTGTATAATCTAGAACGAAAATATTAATATTTTAATTAACGATGATATAATCATAAGTATATGTCACAAAATTATAATTTAATTCTTTTCAAGTTTATTTTATTTTGATCTTTTCTTCAGCCTTTGATTAAAGTTTATATATAACTTTTATTAATGAAAATTTACGTGAAACGATTTCGAGATATAGTATAAATTTTCACTTCGAAATAATACAAAATAGAGTTCTGGGTCTACTATGGTTTAAGAAATAATTCATATTTACATAAAAGGGACACACTCATATAAGTTCGTCCTTATCTAAAGATGAATCTTCTTGTGGGGGGATCCCGCTTGAGCTCTAACACATTAATATTGATATTTTATTTTGTAAATAAATATTTTTATTCATGATAAGTGATACATTTATTCACAGTAAGTAATTACAAGTGAGCAACTTTAGTTAAGTTAAGTTAAGTAGGTTTAATGCTCAGACTACCTATTTGTATGTGATAAATTTATTCAGAGCAAGTGATATATTCATTCACAACAAATGATATAATTAACATTTATAAGCGGATTGGGTCGAGACATGTCTAGGCGGATCAACCCATAAGAGTAGGGGTGTCTAACGGTTCGGTTTGATTAATCAGATCAATTTCTCGAAAAATAGGGCGAAACCGAACCGTTTTAAGTTTTGGTTAGCAAAACCGATCGGTTCGGCGGTTCGGTTTCGATTAAGCAAAACCGAATTAAAATTAATTAATAATAAAACAAATAAAATAATAATAAAAACAAATAAAATAATAATTAAAAGCTGAAACTTATTAAAATAGATAAAATATTTAACAATAATTAATAAAGTAATAATTAAAATTGATATTTATAATTTTAATTAATTAATTAATAATTAAAATAATAATTAAAAATAAAAAACGGTTTTCGGTTCGAACCGTTCGGTTATCGGTTAACCAATAACGAATTTTTTCAACTCGGAACAAACCGAACCGATAACCAAATTTGTCGGTTTCGATTAACCGAATTTGTCGGTTTCGGTTCGATTCGGTTCTAACGAAAACCGTTTACCACCCCTACATAAGAGAACCCAAACTTAGGTTGGGTCGACCTACCTAAATTTTGTGTTACATAAATAGTAAATACAACAAGTCAAATTTATAAAGGGAGAAAAGTTAAATGTATCATAAGCGAATCGTAAATCCGAGTTGAGCGAGGAAGAATGAGTTAAAATAAAAGATCGTTTGCGTGCCGTTGTCCACGGTTGCTAGTCTAGCCGGAGGCTAGTGCGGCGATAGCTAGAGATATTTTTAATTAATATAGTTCGATAGGGTTCGTAGATGTAAGCGAATCATAAATCGGAGCTCAAAGCGGTGAAAAGCGATAAAACATGTTAAATAAAAAAGAAATAAAAAGAAAAGAAAATCAACTAGCAGCCTAGAATTCTCACAGACGGCTAGCACATGTTAAATAAAAAGAAAAGAAAAAAAAAAAGAAAAGAAAAATCAACTAGCAGCTTAGAATTCTCACGGGCGGTGTCGCAAAGAAGAATTCAACGGTGGCTAGTTGTGTAAATCACAACAAAATGATTTTTAAATCCAAATATCAATTTTTATTTTTTCGACATTAAATTTTATTTTATATTCATTTTATCTTAAATATTTTATATTTAGGAGTTAGTTATGTATTCCCTTCAATCTTATTTCTAATAAAGTGGTTAAAATTTGTGCAACCACGCTTGATTCTCACAACAATTGACACAATCTCTTACACATTGACAAATTCAACTTCCAAAAATCGATGCCAATTGAAGGATATTTTATCTTTTTAACTAAAATTAGATAATTGTGATAGTTGTATTATGAATATAAGTAAATTTAATATGCATATTATAATTGTATTTTGCCCATTAACACATTTATAAAATCCATCTTTACAAACCCAATCAAATAATACATGTAATTCAAAAATTAGAAGGGTTATTGGTAGCATAAATACACAAACTGTGGCTTTGGGTCAATTTTGATTTTTCGATGAACTTTAAAATTATAACAAAATACACAAACTTAATGATTTTAGTGTTTTACCACGATTTCAAATCAAGCGAAATTAGATCATTTGGACATCTCGAAAATTTCTCTAGACTAAGCAGTTAGTGGTATAAGCGGTATCGTGAAAGAGGACGTAAAACATCGCCATTCCATAAAATAAATCAGATTCTTTGATTTACATGATTCATTCGTCAACCCTTATTACAAAAAATCGAGTCTTACCGTTTGTTTTATCGTTTGGTTCAGTTGTGATCAAAGCAATCGATATCCTCTCTACGATGTGGTTTATATCGTTGACCGTTTTGTTTATTATAAATTTTCGAGATGTCGAGTTGGATTTAATTTGGCTTAAATTTAAAATCGTGAAAATCACTAAAGTCATTAAGTTTGTTTATTTATGATAATTTTAAAGTTAGTGAAAAAACAAAATTGATCTAAAATTGGTGTATTATACAATAACCCAAATTAGAAAAACATCCTAAAGAAATCAAAGACAACTTTTCGTGAAAACAAGACAGTCATTTTCTCATTTTAAAACATTTTTAAGATCTTCTCTCTACTAATATATTAATGAAGAGATGCAATGCATAGAAAATGAAAGAAAAAAAAAGAAAAAGAACATGCTTTAAAACAGGTTTGCTGAAGTGGCGGAAGGAAGATTCGCATGAATTTCTTGAGCACAAAAGTCGTCAAGTGAAGTGAACTCAGTTGTCTAATGTGGCCCACTAATTTATGGTCTTTGGTTCGTCATCTACAAATTGACAAAAGACCCTCACCAGAAACGCCTGCATTCTCAGCGCCGCCGCTCCCACCACCCTTACTTTACTAAATAAATAAATATAAATACATATATTTTTGGATAAATATTAATTTAAATCATAAAATTATCGTGTTTTATCGAAAATATCGCGAGCTTTCAAAATATCAATTTAAAACAAACTATCGTATTTGTATAAAAATGCCACTATATTCAGGATAGTTTGGGATTTAAATTGATCTAATATGATAATTTGGGGTTTAAATTGATATTTTGAAAATCTGAATATTTTGATAAAAGCATGTATAGTTTAAGGTTTAAATTGATATTTCTCTAAATTCATAAGCGAAATTTATTCACAATACACTACTATGAATACGAATTCGTGTATGTTCGGAACATAAATAAGGACTTATTGCTGTTGCGTAGTCACATGAACAAAGAATGACTCGTGTGAAGGCTTCCAAATAGAGGGGAATGAATGAATCAGAACACACTATAAAGAGAGGAATTTCAAGAATGAAAACAAAATGAAAATATTCATGGTGATTTGTGGAAATAACTGTCAATCTGAAGCCGAATTGTTACAATTTGACATAATATATATACAGTCGATTATCGAATCTAACAAAGGCTTTCACCAAATTTGCAACTACAAATTTGGGACACTGCAATACAATATAATTTTTAATTTTACAATTTTTCTTTTAGAGTGGTGGGCGGGGATTGATTCGTACTCTTGTCGGTCAATACCTTCTTGATCGATCTTGTTTTAGTAGGATAATGAATGCGTAAAGAACACGAGGAAGTAGCGTGGTTCGATCTGTTGAAATAGATCTACGTCGCGGAGCGAAGTGAATATCTACGTGAGTATCAAGAAGCGATTCTGAAAAGTGTAGATGATCTCTTTCATCTAATATAGCCTCTGTTATATATCATCATATTGAGTTTGACTCTGTCTGAAGTCTTCTACAATAATGATTCTTTTAGATATGCATCAGAATCTTCTACTTCTCCAATATCGATTTGAGTTGTAGTTGGTCGATGAGTCTTCTTGGGCGAACTCACATAGGCGAGCTTAATATTGGGGCCCGTTTATATTGGGCACGATCTTGTCTTTTAGTGGTTGGGTCGTATCTATCATCCCCCATCCCCCAAAAAAAGGCGTAGAAGTGAGGTCGTGATGGAGGGGACGGTGGATCGGACATTGCCTCGCGAAATTTGTGATCTGGCGAAGTGGAATGCGTCTGATTCGCGAAGTTGAATGTCGCCCGATCATAAATTGGCGAAGTCGAACACTCGTTGCCCATGAGTCGAATATGTAATCTCGTGTCGAGGTCGGACACGGGATGTCGTCTTGGGGTGAACACGGAACACGTCACATTCATTTAATGTATCGGCGGTTGGGGTCGATAAAGTGCGTTGGGGATAATTCCCCAATCGCCATTTCCATTTCACTTTATCCGCCAACTTTCAAACTTGAGAAAAACTCTCTCTCGAAAAAGTTCGAGTTTCCGCCTTTGTTCATCTTTTCGCTCGTATTCGTCGGAGCATCAGTTGCCATTTATCTCGATAGCCTTGCTAAAACAAGTAAGTATATATGGCTTCTTCTTCTCGTTCCGATGAGGCTCACGGTCGTGAAGGCCGTGAGGTGTCAGTGTCGCCACCGGGTTCGCCGGTGGTATCTTCCTGGCGTCATACATCGTCTCTTTAGATGTTTTTACCGTCGATTCTTCTATTTCTTCCGCGTGTAGAGTTTTTTACCCGCGTTTGGGGGATTTTGATAGGGTCTCCACGTTTCCTTCGTGTATAGATTCTCAATCCATTAAAGAGCTTGCTTTGAAAATTTTCATCCCAAATTCTGTTGAGTTGGCCGTTCCCCGACTCGAGGATAGGGCTTGTGCCCCTCCAGAGGGATTTGTCACGATATACAAGGACAGCCCTAAGTGCGGTCTTCGTCTTCCTCCTTCCTTTTTATACGCCGAACTGCAAAGAAAATTCGGCATACCTCTTGCCCAAATCATGCAAAACTCTTTTCGGCAGTTGATGAGTCTTGGTGTCTATGCCCATCGCCATAATTTTCCTCTCACCCTAGGGCTGGTCTTTAGGTTTTTCCAGTTTAAATCCAGCTCGGGGTGGTATTATTTATCACCTCGTCGTAGCTTCAAAGTGAAGGCGAGTCAAAATCGAGCTGGCAGAAGAAGTTCTTCTTTTGTCGGTTTGATGAGGCATTCGGTTAAATGCGGAATACGGTGAAGTTGTCAGATGAGGCCACCGATGACAGCTTCGGTGACCTCGAGGAGTTATTAGAAAGGGCCGGCCATGTCGACGAAGTTTTTTCCGAGGCCGAACTCGTCGCTGCGGGGCTGAGCCTTTATGATCCTGCTACCTCAGTAGAACCGGTGAAGGGTAAGGCCCCCCCTTCTTCCACTTCGGCTCTTCCATGTTTTTATTTTTTTATTATTATTATTTTTTTATGTCCTAACTCGGCCTTTCTTTTAACTCCGCAGTGAACTTCGGTGCCGCGAAGAAGAGGAAGAGACCGAGGTCTGACCTCGAGCCATCCAACGTGGCTCCAAAGACCATGTCCGAGGCCTCATCTGAGAGGGCCGAAGACATACTAAGGTAGCCTTCGCCCTTGTCCATCCCACGCCCCGACAAGGAAAGGCGTGTGGTTTCCGCTCCTGCCGACGACGATGAATGTGAAATCGTCGGTTCTCGAATCTACGTCGGTCCTTCCCAGGTAATGCAATTATTTTGCCGTCGTAAAGTTATGTGTTTGATGTAATTGTTTGGCGTGGTTGACTTGATCGAGGGGACCGAGTACATGAATGCCGAGCTTGCGGTGTGCATAGCCACGGCGACGTCCACCCAAATGTCGAAGTACCTTAATGACATCGTCGTCCAGTTCCATCGGGTGGCTCGTCTCGCGAGGGGTTTGGAGGAGGAGAAGACCCTCCTTGTCCATGAGGTGGCGAGGCGAGGCGGCAGCTCGGGATGCGGCGAAGAGGGAGGCCGCGGCTCGGCGGCGGCGAGGTGGTGAAGGCGGTCGGTGGCGGGCGGTCGGTGGCTCTTGAAGGCGAGGCGACAGTATCGCAAGGAGAGCTTCTCCGCGCCTTTGCAGAGAGGCTATTTTTGTCCGGGAGGCTCTCCGGCCTGGTCAGCGAGTTGGCCTCGGTCCTCAATACGAGCGTGGCAGCGGCCACTCTCGATGAAGTCGTCGAGGATTACCCGGATTTGGATAAGTTCAAGTACGGGTATGAGGTGATGTCGAATGAGGCCATGCTGCGGGCGTATGCCGAGGCTCTTGCTGACGGCATGAAGAACTTTCTGGTTGTAGAGAGCCTGGCCTCCTCGTCGACCTTGGCTTCTTGAGGCGGTCCGTGCTGTCTTGGTGGGCGAGGGCGTCGGCTCAGCTGCTATGGCCGATCTGGCTAAGGAGGCGGGCGGCGGCGAATCTTTATAACGCCCATTCTTGTAATAGAGACATTACTAAAATCTTTCTATCTTTAACAATTATTAAATAATAATAACAATAATAATAATATTTGTAAATATTATATATAAGCGTGAGTAAAATTAAATGAGCGGACGGCATATACCCTATAAATATGTATATGCCAACACGAAACAACAACAAAACAACACCAACAAAGCAACAACAACTAGGGACATAACCCTCATCAATATATATATATATATATATATAAGTACTTATTAAAAGTCATTACATTTCAACATAGTTTTTCGTCAAAAACAAGTTAATTTTGTTCTTAAACACATTCAGTACTAGCATAGTTTGAAACATATTTACATAAAACATGGTCCTGAGAGAATGTATTTGTGGAGCTCATTCCCATCGGCATCATTAAATCAACCTCTCAGCGTGCAAAACATATATAAAAATATGGGATGTGAGCATGTAAACATACTCGATGGGAATACACTACAAGCGATCGTAACGATTGCGTAATGCACACAACATAATGAACTCTTCTTTAACAGTTACCCTTGCGGGTACTAATTATTTATCTCATTGGCAGTTACCCTTGCGGGTAATCATTATTTATCTCATTGGCAGTTACCCTTGCGGATACTCATTATTTATCTCATTGGTTAGCCCTTGTGGGGGCTCATCGAGGTAATTCTTTAACATTGAGCCCCTTGTGGGCCTCCCGAGTGTAGATCGCTACACTAGACCCCTTGTGGGTCTCCTCGAAATACTTCTTTAACATTCTATCTCACATGCATGCACAAAACACAACAATGATTATAACCATACAACGTACTTACGGATCGAGTAAACCCCACCTCGTGTGAGCGTTTGAAATAAATCTCTTGTTTGGTTGTTAGTCCTTGAGCTTGGATGTCGTGCCACCTAGCACTTTAACATTACTCTTAACTAAGTTTCATATGTCCAATTAAGTACATAAGACTCATCAACATGTACAAATAGTTTGGTCTTAACCAAAATCAACATTAGCTTATGTACATAACTTATGTACAATATGAAAATTTGCACATAACGTCGTATATCTTAGGCGAACCTTTATATATGCATAACTATCATCAAAGATCACAAATCAATCATCAAAATCCAAAGATTAAAGCTTTAGCATTGAAAGCCCTAATTCGACGTCAAACTAAAATTTTCCAATTTTGAATCGTCGGCGAAAAAACCGAATAAATCATTTAAGATTTATTCATATCATAGAATCAAATATGAAGTCAAAATGATCAAATAAAATAAAAATCAACATTACATGAGCTAGGGTTTCGACAAAAGGGTTTCAAGCGACCGATTTCAAACGTTTTCTTGTTCAAACATGTTTATTTCAACCCAACAACACATATATGAACAAATATCAAGCATATAAACAACATAAATTCAATATCAAGGCCTCAAATTTTGAAATTCACAAAAATTCCAAGAATGAACATATGCTCAAAATTTGGCGTTAAGCGGTTTATCGACGATTAATCAACGTAACATCAAGAAATAATCTAACAACAACACATCCACTTCACAATCCATGAAAGGACCAAAAATTCAACATGCACATAAGTTCATGTTTTTAAAATTTTCAAACCGTAGATACGTTCTAGAGATTGAATTATACCTGAATTCGAAGACCGATTGAAAATTTAACGGTTGGATCTTGAAATTTTGGAGCATGAAATTTTTGAAAATTTTTGTGTGTGTGTAGTGTGTGAAGCACGAAATTGGGGAAGAAAAATGATGAAAATGATGAATAGTAGCTATTTATAATCTAATCCACAAATTTTTCTTTTATTTTTCAATTTATTTAATAAGGTGATTAATCACCATTTCTAGAGAATTCTACCATTCTCTACAATTCTCTACACATTTGGACATACATTAAATATATTTACATATATGTCCATTTGTTACTTCTTCACAAATTTTTAATCTAATGCATAACAAATAAACGTTTTAATCGATTCTTATATCCAAATCACTTAATATCATCAATTAATCACCAATGCATAAAAATTAAACTTTCATGCTAAATTCATAATTATAATTTACTAAGACATTAAAACTTATAACATCAAACTTTACATTTTCACTAGAGCGCATCCTCGCTCTTGGTAGAACAAACACAAAAGCGTTGAAACTCAAATTTTATTAATTCAAAATTTAAAGAAAAATAATTCACATTTAAAAAATATAGATATATATTCATAAATATATATATATATATATATATATATATCATACTTCTTTAAGAAAATTTCTCGGGGTATTACATTCTTACCCCCTTAAAAATAATTTCGTCCTCGAAATTAACCTGGTAAATCTTTAAGGTTGGGATATCGAACTAAAAGTTCATCTTCTCTTTCCCATGTGGCTTCCTCAGGTCCATGCCTACTCCATTGTATTTTCACCAAAGGTACCTCTCGATTTCTTAAAGTATGCACTTTTCTGTCTAGAATCGCAATCGTTATCTCTTTGTATGTTAAATTCGGTGAAACCTATAAATTCTCATGAGATATAACATGACACGGATCGAGATATATTTCCTAAGCATCGACACGTGAAACACATCATGAGCATGACTAAGTCTGGAGGTAAAGCTAGCCGATATACCACATTTCCTATCTTTTCAAGTGTCTCGAAAGGCCCTACATAACGAGGCTGTAACTTTCCTTTCTTGCCAAATCTGATCACTCCTTTTATCGGTGATATCTTTAAAAATACCTTGTCACCAACTTCAAAGTGTATGTCTTTTAGCCTTTGATCGACATATGATTTCGGCGATCTTGGGCTATCTTAATTCTTTCTCTAATCTTTGTGATAACTCCATTGTTTCTTGATTAATTCGAGCCCTAAAATCCGTCTCTCCAACTTCATCCCAATGAATTGGTGACCTACATTTCTCCATACGATTGCTTCAAATGGAGCCATCGATAGTAGCTTGATAACTATTATTATAGGCGAATTCAACCAATGGTGAATATTCTCCCAACTTCCACCCATGTCTAATACACAAGCACGAAGCATATCTTTCGAATTTGTATAGTTAACTCCATTGTCCATCGATTGAGGATGGTAAGTCATCTTGAAGTTTAACCTAGTGCCCAAAGTCGATGGAGACTTTCCAAAATAGAAGTAAATCTAGTGTCTCGATCCGACACAATTGACTTTGGCACCCATGTAGCCTTACAATCTCATTAAAATAGAGTTGAGCCGGTGATCCATGCTAAAGTCATCTTCATGGGAAGAAAGTGAGTGATTTTGTCGATCTATCGATAATAACCCGAGATAAGCGTGATTACCTCTAGCGTATGCGGTAGTCCAACCACAAAGTCCATAGAAATGTGTTCCCATTTCCACTCGGGAATCTCAAGTGGATTTAGCAATCAAGCGGTCGTTGATGTTCAAATTTCACTGTGACATATAATGCATTTTCTACAAACTCTCCAATGGATCTCTTCATATTACGCCACCAATATCGATTTCAAATCCTTGTACATTTTGTTTCCTCGGGATGAGCGGAATATGGAGTGTTATGAGCTTACGCAAGTAGTTCTTGTCTCAATTCCTCATTATTCGCACACATAATCTTTCGTTGAAGACAAGAGTTCCATCGATCGTGATAGCAAATCCTTGAATTGTACCCTCTTCTGCTCGTTTCTTCATTTTACACAAAAATGGATCATTCTTTTGTGCTTCTCTAATTCGATCTTGAATTATCGGACGAACCACAAGTGCAGAAATGATTCCCGTCGTGGTGTTCGGTGGTTTCACCACTTCCAAATTCAATTTCTGAAATTCTCTAATCAATTCTTTTTGTTTGGTAGGTAACGTTGCCATGTAACTTTTTCGGCTCAATGCATCAGCAACTACGTTTGCTTTTCCAGGATGATAGTGAATGGTGCAGTCATAATCTTTAACCAACTCTAACCATCTTCTTTGCCGAAGGTTTAACTCTTTCTGCATGAAGAAATACTTCAAACTTTTATGGTCAGTGTAAATGTCGCACTTACTCCCATAAAGATAATGTCGCCATATCTTCAACGTATGTACCACAGCTGCAAGCTCAAGATCATGTGTTGGATAATTCTGCTCATGTGGTTTCAATTGTCTTGAAGCATAGGCCACTACATTTCCATGTTGCATTAGCACGCATCCAAGTCCTTGCTTTGAAGCATCACTGTAGATAACAAAACCATCAATACCATCAGGCACAGTTAGCACCGGAGCTGACATGAGACGTTGCTTTAACTCTTGGAAACTTTGCTCGCACTGTTCACTCCATTGAAACTTTTCATTTTTGCGCATCAACTTTGTCAATGGACGAAATCTTTGAAAAACCTTCTATAAATCTTGATAATATCACTGCCATTCGAAAACTTCTAACCTCATTCACATTAGTTGGTCTTTTTCAATTGCTTATCGCTTCAACTTTTGATGTATCTACTTCTATTCCTCTTGAAGTAATCACATGTCCAAGAAAAGCAACTTGTTCTAGCCAAAACTCACATTTCTGATACTTTGCATACAACTTTTCTTTTCTTAATATTTCCAATACTGTCCTGAGATGTTCAGCATGTTGTTCTTTATCACTTGAATGCACTAGAATATCATCCATGAACACAATAACAAACCGATCAAGATATGAGTAGAAAACTCGGTTCATTAAGTCCATGAAGACACCTGGTGCATTTGAGAGTCCAAAAGGTACGACAGTGAATTCAAAATGACCATATCTTGTTCTAAAAGTTGTTTTGAATGTCGCTCTCTTTGATTTTGAGTTGGTGATATCCCGATCTCAAGTCGATCTTTGAGAACACACTAGCACCTTTAAGTTGATCAAATAAATCTTGATCACGGCGATGGATATTTATTCTTAATCGTCAATCTATTCGGTTCTCGTAATCAGCGCACATTCTCGAGTTCCATCTTTCTTTTCACAAATATCTTGGAGCACCCCAAGGAGATACGCTTGGTCGAATAAATTCTTTGTTAAGTAAGTCTTGCAATTGAACTTTGAGTTCTTGCAATTCTCTCGGTGCCATTCGGTATGGTGCTTTTGAGATCGGTGTTGCCCGGTACGGATCTATTGCAAATTTAACTTGACGATGCGGTGGAATCCTTGGTAACTCTTGAAATACATCTACATATTCCCTTACTACCGCACTTTCGTGACCTTACGTTTGTCGATTGTGTTTGGATCATGGTAACTAGATACCCAAGCAATAACTTTTCTTAGCATTTTCATTGCTTTCATTGCACTTATAATCTTTGATGGAACCTTTGTTCTTGTATCATGAAAGCAAATTTTGGCTCTCGGGACATTGAATCTCCACTTCCGCTCACGACATCGAGTGTTACATGATTTTTACCCATCCAGTCCATTCCTAGGATTATATCAAAATCTTGCATATCTATAACATGAAGGTCAGCTTCTAGTTCCTTCCTCTCTAAATCTATTACTATGCCTTTTATCATCCTAGAAGTTATAATAGTTTTTCCTGAAGGAACACTAACTTCTAGTGCATCACAATTAACATAGCAAGGCATTTCAAGATTGGAACAAAATTTTGTAGAGATAATGGAATGTGTAGCTCCAGAATCAAATAAAACCAAAGTTGGAGTATTGGACACTTAAAGAATACCTGACATCGTGTCTGCTCCATCCTTGGAGTCATCTTCCCCTTGTGTCATAGCAAAGACTCGGGGCATCACTTTCTTTTCAGATACTTGCATTTTCTTTTCAGGCTCCCTCATTTTACTTGGGCAATTATATGACACATGCCCTGGTTTTCCGCAAGAATAGCACACATTCTTTCCTAGCCAACATTCACCTTTATGATTTTTCTTGCAATTTGGGCACAGAGGCTTGTCAGTGCTTGTTGCAGTGTTTGCCGAACCTATCGAAGAACGTGATACTTGTTGCCATCTCTTGCCTGACCGCTCACTTCCACTTTTTCCCGAATTCTCCCTTCTTGTTTTTCCATATGAATCACGTTTCTCATTTTGGTTTCTAGTTGCAAACCACTAGAAATTGCTTGTGCTCTTTCAATTACTTCCCTATAAGTTGCTAATTTCAAGCCGACTAATATTCCCGAATTTACGGTGCAACCCTTGTTCAAAACAACGAGCTTTCTTTTCATCATATCAACCAAATCACGTGCAAAGCGAGACAATCTATTAAAATTCCTTTCATATTCAACCTTTGTCATGTTGCCTGCTTTAAGTTAAAAATTCGGTTTCTTTCTGCGGTCGATATGATTGAGGAAAATAACGATCCTAATCAAATCTTTGAAATTATTCCACGTCAAAGCTTGGCGTTGTTCGATGATCATAGTTCGGACATCGACTCCCACCAATAACTTGCTTCCTCAACTAGGTGGTATATAGCACACGAAACTTTTGCTCTTGAGCAACCCATCAACTTCGAAAATCCGCTCAAGAACTCGGATCCATTCCTCGACATTTTACGGTCTTTCATATCCTTTAAACTTTGGTGGATCCATCCTTCTAAAGCGATCAATAATTTCATAAGTTCTCGGTTGGTTGTTCACACCCACAACTCGATTTGCTTGTTCTTTGCATAAACCCACTTGCGAGATACCCTTGCGGCGTTTGTAAAGCGGGTAAAATCTAGACCATTATCGGGTTTTGTGGCCCATTTTCTTGGCCGGATTACGTCTTGGTGGCATACTTCAATTTCTAAATCAAAGATACAAGTCATTTACTTTCGGACCTCGGGTTATATTTGATGACTTCTTTCTCATAATCATGAAAATAATTTCTTTACTTTCTTTCTCATAGCATAAAAGCATAACACATATTTCTTAACTTGAATACTAAATTTGAAGTTAAGAAACACTTCATAGAACTTTCATCTTTAGCTTTGTAAAGAATGTGTCGAGCGCATAAATCTTTAATTAGTATCAAGCATAACAAATCAATATACTTTGTCCCTTGTGGACACTTCTTAACTTTTCTCATTTCTTATGATCTGAAAACTTTCAAACATTATCCCGACACAATCTTTTCTTTTCATTTCATGCTCACATCATAACTTTGAAAAACAATTAAACACTTTTCATAAACATAATTACACGAGTCGACGTTGAGCAGCGGTAATGGCCCACATTCTCTATTCTCAATCAAAAGTTTAAAATCTTTCAAACACATATGATACGTTAATACAATTAGCAAGTCTACGAGAATGTAAACCTTGCTCGATACCAAGCTATAACGCCCCTATTCTTGTAATAGAGACATTACTAAAATCTTTCTATCTTTAACAATTATTAAATAATAATAATTAATAATAATAATATTGGTAAATATTATATATAAGCAAATGGAGTAAAATTCGACGAGCGGACGACATATACCCTATAAATATGTATATGCCAACTGAAACAACAACAACCAACAACAACACAACTATGGCGCGAGCAACAACAACTAGGGACACAACCCTCATCAATATATATAAGTACTCATTAAAAGTCATTACATTTCAACATAGTTTTTTGTCAAAAACAAGTTAATTTTGTTCTTAAACACATTCAAGTACTAGCATAGTTTGAAACATATTTACATAAAACATGGTCACGAGAGAATGTATTTGTGGAGCTCATTCCGTCGGCATCATTCGTCGACCTCTCGGTTCTGCAAAACATGTATGAAAATATGGGATGTGAGCATGTAAACATACTCAGTGGGGAATACACTACAAACAGTCATAACCAATTGCGTAATGCACACAACATAATGAACTCTTCTTTAACAGTTACCCTTGCGGGTACTAATTATTTATCGCGTTGGCAGTTACCCTTGCGGATACTCATTATTTATCTCATTGGTTAGTACTCCGTTGGTTAGCCCTGGGGGCTCGCCGAGGTAATTCTTTAACATTGAGCCCTGTGGGCCTCGCCGAGTGTAGATCGCTACACTAGACCCCTTGTGGGTCTCCTCGAGAGTACTTCTTTAACATTCTATCTCACATGCATGCACAAAACACAACAATGATTATAACCATACAACATACTTACGGATCGAGTAAACCCCACCTCGTGTAAGCGTTTGAAATAAATCTCTTGTTTGGTTGTTCGTCCTTGAGCTTGGATGTCGTGCCACCTAGCACCTTAACATTACTCTTAACTAAGTTTCATATGTCCAATTAAGTACATAAGACTCATCAACATGTACAAATAGTTTGGTCTTAACCAAAAATCAACATTAGCTTATGTACATAACTTATGTCTAACATGAAAATTTGCACATAACGTCGTATATCTTAGGCGAACCTTTATATATGCATAACTATCATCAAAGATCACAAATCAATCATCAAAATCAAGATTAAAGCTTTAGCATTGAAAGCCCTAATTAAACGTCAAACTAAAATTTTCCAAATTTTGAATCGTCGGTCGAAAAATCGAATAAATCATTTTAAGCTTTATTCATATCATAGAATCCAAATATGAAGTCAAAATGATCAAATAAAAAAAATCCAACATTACATGAGCTAGGGTTTTCGCCAAAAGGGGTTTCCAGCGACTTCGATTTCAAACGTTTTCTTGTTCAAAACATGTTTATTTCAACCCAACAACACATATATGAACAAATATCAAGCATATAAACAACATAAATTCAATATCAAGGCCTCAAAATTTTGAAATTCACAAAAATTCCAAAGAATGAACATATGCTCAAAATTTGACGTTAAGCGGTTTATCGACGATTAATCCAACGTAACATCAAGAAATAATCTAACAACAACACATCCAATTCACAATCCATGAAAGGACCGAAAATTCAACATGCACATAAGTTCATGTTTTAAATTTTCAAACCGTGAATCGTTCTAAGATTGAATTATACACGATTGAAGACCGATTGAAAATTTAACGGTTGGATCTTGAAATTTGGAGCATGAAGTTTTGAAAATTTTTGTGTGTGTGTAGTGTGTGAAGCACGAAATTGGGGAAGAAAAATGATGAAAATGATGAATAGTAGCTATTTATAATCTAATCCACAAATTTTCTTTTATTTTTCAATTTATTTAATAAGGTGATTAATCACCATTTCTAGAAATTCTATCATTCTCTACAATTCTCTACACATTTGGACATACATTACATATATTTACATATATGTCCATTTGTTACTTCTTCACAAATTATTAATCTAATGCATAACAAATAAGCGTTTTAATCGATTCTTATATCTAAATCACGTAATATCATCAATTAATCACCAATGCATAAAATTAAACTTTCATGCTAAATTCATAATTATAATTTACTAAGACATTAAAACTTATAACATCAAACTTTACATTTTTCACTAGGCGCATCCTCGCTCTTAGCGAACAACACAGTAAAGCGTTCAAAACTTCAATTTTTATTAATTCAAAATTTAAAGAAAAAAATAATTCACATTTAAAAATATAGATATATATCATATATTTATATATATATATATATATATATATATATATATATATTTTCACCAATCTCAAGTGTATATCCTTTCGCCTTTGGTCAAGATCGATTTCGGCGATCTTGGGCTGCCTTAATTCTTTCTCTGATCTTTGTGATAACTCCAACTGTTTCTTCAATTAATTCAGGCCCTAAAATCCGTCTCTCTCCAACTTCATCCCAATGAATTGGTGACCTACATTTTCTTCCATACTGATCTTCAAATGGAGCCATTCTAATAGTGGCTTGATAGCTATTATTATAAGCGAATTCCACCAGCGGTAAATACTTCTCCCAACTTCCACCCATATCTAACACGCAAACGCAGACATATCTTCCGAATTTGGATAGTTCGCTCTCTCCGTCCATCGATTGAGGATGGTAGTATCTTGAAATTTAACTTAGTGCTAAAGTCGATGGAGACTTTTCCAAAATTGGAAGTAAATCTAGTGTCTCGATCGGACACAATGGACCTTTGGCACTCCATGTAGCCTTACAATCTCATTAATATAGAGTTGAGCTAAGCGATCCATGCTAAAGTCATCTTCATGGGAAGAAAGTGAGCTGATTTTGTCGATCTATCAATAATAACCCGAGATAGCGTGATTACCTCTAGCATGTCACGGTAACCCAACCACAAAATCCATAGAAATGTGATCCCATTTCCACTCGGGAATCTCAAGTGGATTTAGTAATCAGACGGTCATTGATGTTCGAATTTCACTGCCGACATGTAATGCATTTTCTACAAACTCTCCAATGGATTTCTTCATATTCTGCCACCAGTAGATTGATTTCAAATCTTTGTACATTTTGGTTCCTCCGGGATGCACGGAATATGGAGTGTTATGAGCTTCTTCAAGTAGTTCTTGTCTCAATTCCTCATTATTCGGTACACACAATCTCCCGTTAAAGACAAGAGTACCATCGGTCGTGATAGCAAATCCTTGAATTGTACCCTCTTCTGCTCGTTTCTTCATTTTGCACAAAAATGGATCATTCTTTTGTGCCTCTCTAATTCGATCTTGAATTATCGGATGAACAACAAGTGCAGCAATGATTCCTATCGTGGTGTTTGGTGGCGTCACCACTTCCAAATTCAATTTCTGAAATTCTCTAATTAGTTCTTCTTGTTTGGTAAGTAACGTTGCCACGTAACTTTTTCGGCTCAATGCATCAAGAACCTTCGTTTGCCTTTCGGGATTATAGTGAATGGTGCGGTCATAGTCTTTAACCAACTCTAACCATCTTCTTTGCGAAGGTTTAACTCTTCTGCGTGAAGAAATATTTCAAACTTTTATGGTCGATGTAAATGTCACACTTGCTCCCATAAAGATAATGTCGCCAAATCTTCAACGCATGTACCATAGCCGCAAGCTCAAGATCATGTGTCGGATAATTACGCTCGTGTGGTTTCAATTGTCTTGAAGCATAAGCTATCACATTTCCATGTTGCATTAACACACATCCAAGTCCTCGCTTTGAAGCATCACGTGAGATAATGAAACCATCGGTACCATCGAACCGCATGTTAGAACGAGTTGACATGAGACGTTGCTTTAGCTCTTGGAAACTTTGCTCACTGTTCATTCCATTGAAACTTCTCATTTTACGTGTCAACTTTGTCATTGGACGAAATTTTTGAGAAACCTTCTATAAATCTTGATAATACCGCCATTCAAGAAAACTTCTGACCTCATTCACATTAGTTGGTCTTTTCCAATTGCTTATCGCTTCAACTTTTGACGGATCTACTTCTATTCCTCTCGAAGTAATCACATGTCCAAGAAAAGCAACTTGTTCCAACCAAAACTCACATTTTTGATACTTTGCATACAGTTTTTCTTTTCTTAATATTTCCAATACGGTCCTGAGATGTTCAGCATGTTGCACTTTATCCCTTGAATACACTAGAATATCATCAATGAACACAATGACAAACTGGTCAAGATATGAGTAGAATACTCGGTTCATTAAGTCCATGAAGACACCTGGTGCATTCGAGAGACCAAAAGGTACAACAGTGAATTCAAAATGACCATATCTTGTTCTAAAAGCTGTTTTCGGAATGTCACTCTCTTTGATTTTTAGTTGGTGATATCCCGATCTCAAGTCAATCTTTGAGAACACACTAGCACCTTTAAGTTGATCAAATAAATCTTCGATCCTGGGCAACGGATACTTATTCTTAATCGTCAATCTATTCAGTTCTCTGTAATCCACGCACATTCTTAGGGTTCCATCTTTCTTTTTCACAAATAATACCGGAGCACCCCAAGGAGATACACTTGGTCGAATAAATTCTTTTCTAAGTAGGTCTCGCAATTGAACTTTGAGTTCTTGCAATTCTCTCGGTGCCATTCGGTATGGTGCTTTTGAGATCGGTCTTTGCCCTGTGTACCGGATCTATTGTAAATTCAACTTGACGGTCTGGTGGAATCCCTGGTAATTCCTCAGGAAACACATCTACATATTCCCTTACTACCGGTACTTCCGTGATCTTACTTTTGTCAGATTGTGTTTCAGTCATGGTAACTAAATACCCAAAGCATTTACTTTTTCTTAACATTTTCATCGCTTTTATTGCACTGATAATTTTGGATGGAGCCTTTGTTCTTGCACCATGAAAACAAAATTTTGGCTCTCGGGACATTGAATCTCACTTCCCGCTCACGACATCTCGAGTGTTACATGATTCTTACCCATCCAATCCATTCCTAGGATTATATCAAAATCTCGCATGTCTATAACATGAAGGTCAGCTTCTAGTTCCTTTCCCTCTAAATCTATTACTATGCCTTTTATTATCCTAGAAGTTATAATAGTTTTTCCTGAAGGAATGCTAACTTCTAGTGCATCACAATCAACATAGCAAGGCATTTCAAGATTGGAACAAAATTTTGTAGAGATAAAGGAATGTGTAGCTCGAATCAAATAAGACCAAAGTCGGAGTATTGAACACTTGAAGAATACGACATCGTGTCCGCTCCATCTTTAGAGTTATCTTCTCCTTGTGTCATAGCAAGGACTGGGGCTTCACTTTCTTTTCAGGTACTTGCACTTTCTTTTCAGGCTCCCTCATCTTATTGGGGCAGTTATATGACACATGCCCAGTTTTCCACAAGAATAGCACACATTCTTTCCTAGCCAGCATTCACCTTTATGATGTTTCTTGCAATTTGGGCACAGAGGCTTGTCAGTGCTTGTTGCAGTGTTTGCCGAACCTATCGAAGAACGTGATATTTGTTGCCATCTCTTGCTCGACCGCTCACTTCCACTTTTCCCTAATTCTCCCTTTTCTTTTTCCATAAAATTCACGCTTTCATCTCGGGTTTCTAGTTGCGAGACCACTAGAAATCGCTTGTGCTCGCTCAATTACTTCCCTATAAGTTGCTAATTTCAAGCCGCCTAATATTCCTCGAATTTCGATCGCAACCCTTGTTCAAAACGCGAGTTTTCTTCTCTCATCAGATCAACCAAATACGGTGCAAATCGAGACAATCTATTAAAATTCCTTTCATATTCAACCACCGCCATGTTGCCTCGCTTTAAGTTAAGAAATCATCTCTTTCTCCGGTCTATATGATTGAGGGAAGTAACGATCCCTAATCAATTCCTTGAAATCATTCCACGTCAAAGCTTGGCGTTGTTCGTGATCATTGTTCGAACATGCGACTCCCACCAATAACTTGCTTCCTCAACCGGTGGTATCAGCACATGAAACTATTTGCTCTTGAGCAACCCATCAACTCAAAATCCGCTCGAGAACTCGGATCCACTCCTCAACATTTTACGGGCTTTCATATCCCTTAAACTTTGGTGGATCCATCCTTCTAAACCGATCAATAATTTCATAAGTTCTCGATTGGGTATTCACTCCCACACCTCGATTTGCTTGCTGCTGCATAAACCCTTGAAGCGTTTGTAGAAACTGAACAAAATCTACACCATTATCTGGGTTTTGTGGCCCATTTTCTTGGCCAGGATTGCGTCTTGGTGGCATACTTCAATTTCTAAATCAAAGATACAAGTCATTTACTTTCAGACCTACAGGTTATATTTCGAGGACTTCTTTCTCATAGCATGAAAATATTGCTTTATTTTCTTTTTCATAGCATAACACATTTTTCTTAACTTGAATACCGACTTTCAGAAGTTAAGAAACACTTCATATAACTTTCATCTATAACTTTATAAAGAATGTGTCGGGTAACTGCATAAATCTTTAATTCGTATCAAGCATAACAAATCAATATACTTTGTCCCTTGTGGACACTCCTTAACTTTTCTCATTTCTTTTGATACTGAAAACTTTCAAACATTATCCCGACACAATCTTTCTTTTCATTTCAATTCATTGCATACTCACATCATAACTTTGAAAAACAATTAAACACTTTTCATAAACATAAATTACCTGAGAGTCGACGTTGAGCAACGGTAATGACCCACACATTCTCTCGTCTCAATAAAAATTCAAAAGCTTTCAAACACATATCATACGTTCCTACTATTAGCAAGTCTACAGAATGTAAACCTTGCTCGATACCAAACCCAGAACGCCCCCATTCTTGTAATGTAGACATTACTAAAATCTTTCTATCTATAACAATTTTAAAATAATATTATTAATAATAATAATATTGGTATACATTATTTGTAAACAATGGAGGAAAATTCGACAAACGGACAAAGATATACCCCGGAAATACGATATGCCAACCCGAAACAAAACAATACCAACAATTCCAACAACAACTATGACGATATCAACAACATCTAGTGGACACAAATTTCATCAAAATATATACATATCTATTAAATATCATAGTATATCAAACATAGTTTTAGCCAAAACCATTTAAGTTTGTTCTCAACACATTTGAGTACTAGCATGGTTTAAAACATATTTACATAAAACATGATCCCGAGAGAATGTATGTGGAGCTCATTCCGTCAAGATCAACCGTCAACTTCTCGACTGCAAAAACATATATGAAAATAGGGGATGTGAGCATGTAAACATACTCGGTGGGGAATACATCGTAGCGATTATAACCATTTCGTAATGCACACAACATAATGAACTCTTCTTTAATTATCTTACGGTACTCATTATTTATCTCATGGCGATTACCCTTGCGGGTACTCATTATTTATCTCATTGGCGGTTACCCTTGTGGGTACTCATTATTTATCGCTGGTTAGCCCCCTTGGGCCTCCCGAGGGTAATTCTTTAACATTGAGCCCTCTGTGGGCCTCCCGAGTGTAGATCGCCACACTAGACCCCTTGTGGGTCTCCCCGAGGGTACTTCTTTAATATTCTAGCTCACATGCATGCACAAAACACAACAATGATTATAACCATACAACGTACTTACAGATCAAGTAAACCCCACCTCGTGTAAACGTTTCAAAAACTCTTTAGCCTTTGCTTGGCTGTCCGTCTTTGAGCTTCGGATGTTACGCCACCTAGCACTTTAACATTACTCTTAACTAAGTTTCATATGTCCAATTAAGTATATAAGACTCATCAACATGTACAAATTATCTAGTCTTAACCAAAAATCAACAATACCCTTTTTAACCTAACGTATGTTCAACGTGAAAAAGCGCATAAGACGTCATTTATCTTAAACGAGCCTCCATATATGTTCAACTATTATCAAAGAACATAAATAAATCATCAAAATCCAAAAATCAAAGCTTTAGCATTGAAAGCCCTAATTCGACGTCAAACTAAAATTTTCCAAATTTTGAATACGTCGGCCGAAAAATCCGAATAAATCATTTTAAGCTTTAATCATACCATAGAATCCAAATATGAAGTCAAAATGATCAAATAAAATCAAAAATCCAACATTACATGGTCTAGGGTTTTCGGCCAAAAAGGGGTTTTTCAACGGCTTCGATTTCAAACGTTTTTCTTGTTCAAACATATTTATTTCAATCCAACAACACATATATGAACAAATATCAAGCATATAAACAACATAAATTCAAGATAAAGACCTCCAAAATTTCGAAATTTACCAAATTCCAAAGAATGCACATATGTTCAAAATTTCAACGTTAAACGATTCGTCGGCGATTAACTTAACATAAGATCAAGAAATCATCAAACAACAACACATCCTCTTCATAATTCACAAAATGACCGAAAATACATCATGTTCATAAGTTCATATTTTTCTAAATTTCAAACCATATATGTGTTCTAAGGATGGAATTATACCTGATTTCGAAGACCGATCGAAAATTTAACGGTTGGATCGTGAAATTTGGAGCATGAAGTTTTCAAAAATTTTAGTGTGTGTGTAGTGTGTGAAGCACGAAATTGGGGAAGAAAAATGATGAATAGTAGCCTATTTATAGAAATTATCCACAAATTTTCTTTTATTTTTCAATTATTTTAATGGTGATTATTCACCATTCTAGAGAATTCTATAATTCTCTACACTTCTCCACACATTACCACATATTAGGCATCAAATATTCATATTTACACACATATCCATTTGTTATTTTCTTTTTAATTTATTACTCTTATGCATAACATGTAAACGTTTTAATTGATTCTTATGTCTAAATCACGTAATATCATGAATTAATGACCAATGCATAAAAATTAAACTTTCATTAAAAAAAATCATAATTATAAATTACTAAAGCATTAAAACTTATAATATCAAACTTTACATTTTCGCTAGGGCGCATCCTCGCTCTTGGCCGAACAACCTGTAAAAACGTTCAAAACTCAAATTTTCATTAGTTCACAATTTAAAGAAAAATAATTCATTCTTAAAATATAAATATAAATATATATATATATATATATATATATATATATCATACTTCTTTATGAAAATTTCTCGGGGTATTACATTCTACCCTCTTAAAATAATTTCGTCCTCGAAATTAACCTGGTAAATCTCTAAGGTTGGGATAGCGAACCAAAAGTTCATCTTCTCTTTCCCATGTGGCTTCCTCAAGTCCATGCCTACTCCACTGTATTTTCACCAAAGGCACCTCTCGATTTCTTAAAGTATGCATCTTTCTATCTAGAATAGCAATCGGTACCTCTTCGTATGTTAGATTTGGTGAAACTCGTAAATTCTCATGAGATATAACATGACCTGGATCTGAAATATATTTCCTAAGCATCAACACGTGAAACACATCATGAACGCCAGCCAAGTCTGGAGGTAAAGCTAATCGATATGCCACATTTCCTATCCTTTCAAGTATTTCAAAAGGCCCTACATAACGAGGTCAGAACTTTCCTTTCTTGCCAATCGATCACTCCTTTTATCGGCGCTATCTTTAAAAATACCTTGTCACCAATCTCGAAGTGTATATCCTTTCGCCTTTGGTCAAGATACGATTTCGACGATCTTGGGCTGCCTTAATTCTTTCTCTCGATCTTTGTGATAACTCCAACTGGTTTCTTCAATTAATTCAGGCCCTAAAATCCGTCTCTCTCCAACTTCATCCCAATGAATTGGTGACCTACATTTTCTTCCATACAGTGCTTCAAATGGAGCCATTCTAATAGTGGCTTGATAGCTATTATTATAAGCGAATTCCACCAACGGTAAATACTTCTCCCAACTTCCACCCATATCTAACACGCAAGCACGGAGCATATCTTCCGAATTTGGATAGTTCTTCTCTCATCCATCCGATTGAGGATGGTAAGTCAGATCGAAATTTAACTTAGTGCCTAAAGTCGTGGAGACTTTTCCAAAATTGAAGTAAATCTAGTGTCTCGATCGACACAATGGACACGGCACTCCATGTAGCCTTACAATCTCATTAATATAGAGTTGAGCTAATCGATCCATGCTAAAAGTCATCTTCATGGGAAGAAAGTGAGTCGATTATGTCAATCTATCAATAATAACCCGGATAGCGTGATTACCTCTAATCAGATGCGGTAACCCAACCACAAAATCCATAGAAATGTGTTCCCATTTCCACTCGGGGAATCTCAAGTGGATTTAGTAATCCAGACGGTCGTTGATGTTCGAATTTCACCCGACATGTAATGCATTTTCTACAAACTCTCCAATGGATTTCTTCATATTCGCCACCAGAGATTGATTTCAAATCTTTGTACATTTGGTTCCTCCGGATGCACGGAATATGGAGTGTTATGAGCTTCTTCAAGTAGTTCTTGTCTCAATTCCTCATTATTGGTACACACAATCTCCGTTAAAGACAAGAGTACCATCGGTCGTGAGCAAATCCTTGAATTGTACCTCTTCGCTCGTTTCTTCATTTTGCACAAAAATGGATCATTCTTTTGTGCCTCTCTAATTCGATCTTGAATTATCGGATGAACAACAAGTGCAGCAATGATTCCTATCGTGGTGTTTGGTGGCGTCACCACTTCCAAATTCAATTTCTGAAATTCTCTAATTAGTTCTTCTTGTTTGGTAAGTAACGTTGCCACGTAACTTTTTCGGCTCAATGCATCAAGAATCACGTCATTTTCCGGGATTATAGTGAATGGTGCAGTCATAGTCTTTAACCAACTCTAACCATCTTCTTTGCCGAAGGTTTAACTCTTTCTGCGTGAAGAAATATTTCAAACTTTTATGGTCAGTGTAAATGTCACACTTGCTCCCATAAAGATAATGTCGCCAAATCTTCAACGCATGTACCATAGCTGCAAGCTCAAGATCATGTGTCGGATAATTCTGCTCGTGTGGTTTCAATTGTCTTGAAGCATAAGCTATCACATTTCCATGTTGCATTAACACACATCCAAGTCCTTGCTTTGAAGCATCACTGTAGATAATGAAACCATCGGTACCATCAGGCACAGTTAGAACAGGAGTTGACATGAGACGTTGCTTTAGCTCTTGGAAACTTTGCTCACACTGTTCATTCCATTGAAACTTCTCATTTTTACGTGTCAACTTTGTCATTGGACCGAAATCTTTGAGAAACCTTCTATAAATCTTCGATAATACCCCCGCCATTCCAAGAAAACTTGACCTCATTCACATTAGTTGGTCTTTTCCAATTGCTTATCGCTCAACTTTTGACGGATCTACTTCTATTCCTCTCAAGTAATCACATGTCCAAGAAAAGCAACTTGTTCCAACCAAAACTCACATTTTTGATACTTTGCATACAGTTTTTCTTTTCTTAATATTTCCAATACGGTCCTGAGATGTTCAGCATGTTGCACTTTATCCCTTGAATACACTAGAATATCATCAATGAACACAATGACAAACTGGTCAAGATATGAGTAGAAAACTCGGTTCATTAAGTCCATGAAGACACCTGGTGCATTCGAGAGACCAAAAGGTACAACAGTGAATTCAAAATGACCATATCTTGTTCTAAAAGCTGTTTTCGGAATGTCACTCTCTTTGATTTTTAGTTGGTGATAACCCGATCTCAAGTCAATCTTTGAGAACACACTAGCACCTTTAAGTTGATCAAATAAATCTTCGATCCTGGGCAACGGATACTTATTCTTAATCGTCAATCTATTCAGTTCTCTGTAATCCACGCACATTCTTAGGGTTCCATCTTTCTTTTTCACAAATAATACCGGAGCACCCCAAGGAGATACACTTGGTCGAATAAATTCTTTTCTAAGTAGGTCTCGCAATTGAACTTTGAGTTCTTGCAATTCTCTCGGTGCCATTCGGTATGGTGCTTTTGAGATCGGTGCTGCCCCAGGTACCAGATCTATTGTAAATTCAACTTGACGGTCTGGTGGAATCCCTGGTAATTCCTCAGGAAACACATCTACATATTCCTTACTACCGTACTTCCGTGATCTTACTTTTGTCGATTGTGTTTCACCATGGTAACTAAATACCCAAAGCATTTACTTTTTCTTAACATTTTCATCGCTTTTATCAGACCGATAATTTTGGATGGAGCCTTTGTTCTTGCACCATGAAAACAAAATTTTGCTCTCCAGACATGAATCTCCACTTCCGCTCACGACATCTCGAGTGTTACATGATTCTTACCCATCCAATCCATTCCTAGGATTATATCAAAATCTCGCATGTCTATAACATGAAGGTCAGCTTCTAGTTCCTTTCCCTCTAAATCTATTACTATGCCTTTTATTATCCTAGAAGTTATAATAGTTTTTCCTGAAGGAATGCTAACTTCTAGTGCATCACAATCAACATAGCAAGGCATTTCAAGATTGGAACAAAATTTTGTAGAGATAAAGGAATGTGTAGCTCCAGAATCAAATAAGACCAAAGCTGGAGTATTGAACACTTGAAGAATACCTGACATCGTGTCTGCTCCATCTTTAGAGTTATCTTCTCCTTGTGTCATAGCAAAGACTCGGGCTTCACTTTCTTTTCGTGTACTTGCACTTTCTTTTCAGGCTCCCTCATCTTATTAGGGCAGTTATATGACACATGCCCTGGTTTTCCACAAGAATAGCACACATTCTTTCCTAGCCAGCATTCACCTTTATGATGTTTCTTGCAATTTGGGCACAGAGGCTTGTCAGTGCTTGTTGCAGTGTTTGCCGAACCTATCGAAGAACGTGATATTTGTTGCCATCTCGCCTCGACCGCCACTTCCACTTTTCCCGAATTCTCCTTTTCTTTTCCATAAAATTCACGTTTCTCATCTCGGGTTTCTAGTTGCGCATCACTAGAAATCGCTTGTGCTCGCTCAATTACTTCCTATAAGTTGCTAATTTCAAGCCACTAATATTCCTCGAATTTCCGATCGAAACCCTTGTTCAAAACGGCGAGCTTTCTTCTCATCCAGATCAACCAAATACGGTGCAAATCGAGACAATCTATTAAAATTCCTTTCATATTCAACCACTGTCATGTTGCCCTGCTTTAAGTTAAGAAATTCGGTCTCTTTCTCCAGTCTATATGATTGAGGGAAGTAACGATCCCTAATCAAATCCTTGAAATCATTCCACGTCAAAGCTTGACGTTGTTCAGTGGTCATTGTTCGAACATGCGACTCCCACCAATAACTTGCTTCCTCAACCAGCTGGTATCTAGCACATGAAACTTTTGCTCTTGAGCAACCCATCAACTCAAAATCCGCTGAGAACTCGGATCCACTCCTCAACATTTTCCGGGCTTTCATATCCCTTAAACTTTGGTGGATCCATCCTTCTAAACCGATCAATTATTTCATAAGTTCTCGATTGGGTATTCACTCCCACACTCGATTTGCTTTGTCACGATAAACCCTTGCAGCGTTTGTAGAAACCGAACAAAATCTACACCATTATCTGGGTTTTGTGGCCCATTTTCGCCGAGATTGCGTCTTGGTGGCATACTTCAATTTCTAAATCAAAGATACAAGTCATTTACTTTCGGACCTACGTGTTATATTTCGAGGACTTCTTTCTCATAGCATGAAAATATTGCTTTATTTCCTTTTTCATAGCATAACACATTTTCTTAACTTGAATACCGACTTTGAAGTTAAGAAACACTTCATATAACTTTCATCTATAACTTTATAAAGAATGTGTCGTAATCTTGATAAATCTTTAATTCAGATCAAGCATAACAAATCAATATACTTTGTCCCTTGTGGACACTCCTTAACTTTTCTCATTTCTTTTGATACGAAAACTTTCAAACATTATCCCGACACAATCTTTCTTTCATTTCAATTCATCAGATACTCACATCATAACTTTGAAAAATAATTAAACACTTTTCATAAACATAAATTACCCGAGAGTCGACGTTGAGCAACGGTAATGACCCACACATTCTCTCGCCTCAATAAAAATTCAAAAGCTTTCAAACACATATCATACGCTCCTACTATTAGCAAGTCTACTGAATGTAAACCTTGCTCGATACCAAACTATGAACGCCCCATTCTTGTAATGTAGACATTACTAAAATCTTTCTATCTTTAACAATTTTAAAATAATATTATTAATAATAATAATATTGGTATACATTATTTGTAAACAATGGAGGAAAATTCGATGAACGGACAAAGATATACCCGGAAATACGATATGCCAACCCGAAACAAAAACAATACCAACAATTCCAACAAGAACTATGACGATATCAACAACATCTAGGGACACACCCTCATCAAAATATATACATATCTATTAAATATCATAGTATATCAAACATAGTTTTTAGCCAAAACCATTTAAGTTTGTTCTCAACACATTTGAGTACTAGCATGGTTTAAAACATATTTACATAAAACATGATCCCGAGAGAATGTATGTGGAGCTCATTCCCACAAGATCAACCGTCAACTTCTCGACTGCAAAAACATATATGAAAATAGGGATGTGAGCATGTAAACATACACATGGGAATACACTCTAGCGGTTATAACCAATTGCGTAATGCACACAACATAATGAACTCTTCTTTAATAGCCATCTCATGGTACTCATTATTTATCTCATTGGCGATTACCTCATGGGTACTCATTATTTATCTCATTGGCGATTACCCTTGCGTGTACTCATTATTTATCGCGTTGGTTAGCCCCTGGGCCTCCCCGAGGGTAATTCTTTAACATTGAGCCCTCGTGGGCCTCCCGAGTGTAGATCGCCACACTAGACCCCTGTGGGTCTCCCTCGAGGGTACTTCTTTAACATTCTAGCTCACATGCATGCACAAAACACAACAATGATTATAACCATACAACGACTTACGGATCAAGTAAACCCCACCGTAAACGTTTCAAAACTCTTTAGCCTTTGCTTGGTTGTCCGTCCTCGAGCTTCGGATGTTACGCCACCTAGCACTTTAACATTACTCTTAACTAAGTTTCATATGTCCAATTAAGTATATAAGACTCATCAACATGTACAAATTATCTAGTCTTAACTAAAATCAACAATACCCTTTTAACCTAACGATGTTCAACGTGAAAAAGCGATAAGACGTCATTTATCTTAAACGAGCCTCCATATATGTTCAACTATTATCAAAGAACATAAATAAATCATCAAAATCCAAAATCAAAGCTTTAGCATTGAAAGCCCTAATTCGACGTCAAACTAAAATTTTCCAAATTTTGAATACGTCGTGAAAAATCGAATAAATCATTTTAAGCTTTAATCATACCATAGAATCCAAATATGAAGTCAAAATGATCAAATAAAATCAAAATCCAACATTACATGGTCTAGGGTTTCGCCAAAAGGGTTTTTCAACGACTCGATTTCAAACGTTTTCTTGTTCAAACATATTTATTTCAATCCAACAACACATATATGAACAAATATCAAGCATATAAACAACACAAATTTAAGATAAAGACCTCCAAAATTTCAAAATTTACCAAATTCCAAAGAATGCACATATGTTCAAAATTTCAACGTTAAACGATTCTGCCTACGATTAACTTAACATAAGATCAAGAAATCATCAAACAACAACACATCCTCTTCATAATTCAAAAATGACCGATAATACATCATGTTCATAAGTTCATATTTTTCTAAATTTCAAACCATAGATGTGTTCTAAGGATGGAATTATACCGATTTGAAGACCGATCGAAAATTTAACGGTTGGATCGTGAAATTTGGAGCATGAAGTTTTCAAAATTTTAGTGTGTGTGTAGTGTGTGAAGCACGAAATTGGGAAGAAAAATGATGAAAATGATGAATAGTAGCCTATTTATAGAAATTATCCACAAATTTTCTTTTATTTTCAATTATTTTAATGGTGATTATTCACCATTCTAGAGAATTCTATAATTCTCTACACTTCTCCACACATTACCACATATTAGGCATCAAATATTCATATTTACACACATATCCATTTGTTATTTTCTTTTCATTTATTACTCTTATGCATAACATGTAAACGCTTTAATCGATTCTTATGTCTAAATCACGTAATATCATGAATTAATGACCAATGCATAAAATTAAACTTTCATTAAAAAAATCATAATTATAAATTACTAAAGCATTAAAACTTATAATATCAAACTTTACATTTTCGCTAGGGCGCATCCTCGCCTTGCCGAACAACTCAGTAAAACGCTCAAAACTCAAATTTTCATTAGTTCACAATTTAAAGAAAATAATTCATTCTTAAAATATATATATATATATATATATATATATACTACTTTATGAAAATTTCTCGGGGTATTACATAATCCCTTAAAATACCCGGCTAAGCTTCAGGAAACTTGAATCTCGTTCGGAGTTGTGGCATTTCCATTCTTACTGACTTGGACTTTTGCAGATCGACTTTTATTCCTTCACCCAAACTATATGTCCCAGAAAATTTACTTCTTTCAACCAAAAATCACACTTGCTAAACTTAGCGTATAATCTTTGTGTCCTCAACTTTTCTAGCACAACTCGCAAGTGTATTTTCATGTTCTTGTTCACTTGCAGAATATATCAGAATATCATCGATAAACACTAGCACAAATTTATCGATATATTCGTGGAAAACACGGTTCATGAGGTCCATAAACACGGCTGGAGCATTGGTTAACCCAAACGGCATCACTATAAATTCGTAGTGCCGTGTATCTAGTCCAAAAGGTTTGGGTATATCTTGGGTTTAATTTTCACTGATGATATCCCGATCTTAGATCAATCTTTGAAAATACCGTGCTCTTTCAACTGGTCGAACAAATCATCGATCCGGGGTAATGGGTATTTATTCTTTAACGTTACCTTATTCAACTCCCGGTAGTCAATACACATTCTTAAAGTACCATCCTTCTTTTTGACAAACAACACCGGTGCTCCCCAAGGTGACGCAATTGGTCGAATAAATCCCAAGTCTAAAAGTTCTTGCAATTGGACCTTCAACTCTTGTAGTTCTTTTGGGGCCATTCGGTACGGTGCTTTAGAGATAGGTGCTGACCCTGGTTCTAGATCGATAACAAAATCTAGCTGTCGATCTGGCGGTACACCCGGTAACTTTTCTAGTCTGGGTATTCTCGTACAATTGGCACGTCTTCAATTTTTCTTTCTTTCTTGCTTTCCTTGCTAAAACATACGAGATAAGCGTGATTTTCATTACATCTCAACAATCTATCTGCCTGCAAAGCTGAAATCACAGGCACACGTCTTTTCCTTTCATCAATCCCATAAAAACAAGTAGATTCCTTCCCTGGTGGCTGAAACGCGATCTCTCGTTGTTCACAACGAATTGTTGCAAAATTCTTTGTCAACCAATCCATGCCTAAAATAATATCTATAACCCACATGCATAGAAGACGTAATGATTCTGCCCTTAGCTTGAGTAATCCTAACTCGAACTCTAAGCTAGGACATATTTTATCAACTACTGTCGTCCCACCTACCGGAGTAACCACTTTGAAACCTATTTCAGCTTGTTCTACGGGAGTTCAAGATTGTCTACACATGCGGTAGAAATAAAAGAATGCGAAGCTCCCGTATCAAACAAAACTATAATAGGCACACCTTTTAACTGAGCCATACCTGTCAAATTGCCTGAGTTTTTCTCCGGTTGTTTTTGCTTAAGGGCATACGCTTTTTGATGTTGGGATTGAAATTGAAGAAGTTGAGGCTGTGTCTGTGGAACAGAATTATCTGGACATGAAATTGCTTGTGGAGGAGGAAGTTGATATCGTGGTTGTTGTGGATAGCCAGTCATAGCTTTTACTGATTGGACTGGCCGGAAAGACTTTGATCTCTCTCCTCTTCCAAACACATTTGGTCGATAAGGACAAGCGGATGCGAAATGACCAACTTGTCCGCAGGTGAAGCAAGTATTGCTTCCACTTCTACAGACACCAAAATGTGGCCGATTGCATTGTGGGCATGTTGGTGGTCTCACCTGATTCGGAGGGAAAAACGATTGTCCTGGTGCCGATGATCGAAATGGACTTGACGCCACTGGTCCTTGCCTCTGAAAGGGTTTCTTATTCAGAAATCCCTTATTCTCTCACTTCTTTTTTCCTTTAAACTTCTGTTCTGATTGAGAGGGTCTTGTCATCAACAAATTCTGCGATATATTTGAAGTTGACTCAAACGTGGCTTTCTCAGACTGTATCTCCATCTCCATATCCAGAGCACGATTCAAAGTCTCTGCATAAGACATCGATGGTTGTGCAGCCAAAATGATACGAATTTCCCGGCGGAGTCCAGATCGAAACATCTCCGCCATCTTTTTATCCGTCTCAACTTTATATGGAGCGTATCGAGATAAGGTACAAAATTCCCGATCATATTCTGCGACGCTTCTACTACCTTGCTTCAAGTTCATAAATTCTATTTCATTCTGTTTACGGTAGCTTCGAGGTATGAACTTCGCATACAACTTCTCTGTGAATTGGTCCCACGTAAAATTCGCCAACTGATCAAGCGCAAGAGTCTTTTATCTTGCCTCCCACCAAAAGTCTGCAGGTCCTTTCAACAGAAAAGATATGCATAACAAACATTCTTGGTCGTTGCATTCTAAGAACTTAAATATCCTTTCAACAATTCGCACCCATTCCTTAGCTTCCGCAGGAATACCAGCCCCGGTGAAATTGGGTGGGTTTTGTCGAAGGAAAAGTTCTGCAATTTTCCTGTTGTTGGAGAGGGTGTACGGTCTGGGAAATTTTGAGGAGTGGTTTCACTTTCTCTTCCTTCCAAAGTTGGGTTTCTTTGTCTAGGAGGCATACTGATACAAAAGAAAAATATTATTTCCACAACAGTTGATAAAATATCAAAGCAAAGGAAAGGAAATTCAAGTTATAACAAAGTTCACTTATCAAGGAATTGGAAATGAAATCACTTAATCACAACAAAGATAAACAAGCATATTATAATTTACAGGAAAAATTGCCTCATTGAGGACTTTTTACAAAATAAGTTAGTTTCATTATCATTGGGCTGATAGCTCTGCTTCACCTTCCTATCTCACTACACCACCTACATATGATTAAGTCATCATTCTTATCCAGTCTAACCTACTACTCTGACTAAACTTACAACACTTCTATTAATCGCCCTTATCCTCTTCTGGATCTTCGTCTGGATCATCTTCCGGCTCTTCGTCTAGGTCCTCTTCTTCCTCGAGAGCATGAGAACGGTTGGTGCACGAGCAAGTGGGCTCCCCCGGCAAAAGAAGGGATGGATCAGATAGAGAGGGCATCTCACTAATAGATAAGGGTCGCAAGCTAGAAGTGCCAATGGATGGTTGCTGTTCGAACTCATGACTTACCTCAGTGGAAGACAATGCTAATGAAATTTCAGGAAGGGGAGACAAAGGTGGAGATGGGTTCTTTAATGCAAAAGGTTGGTCATATAGATCCAGGTCAAGAGAAGTCCACTGAGATTCGATTGGCAGTGGAATATTGTCATCATAATAGAACTCATATTGAGGACTAGATACAACAAACTCTTGAGATTCAGGTTCAATTTCATTCCTTTTTGGAGCAAGAATATCTGATAGAATCTGGTGGACTGATGGAATGAATTGATCAAAAGGACGGTATGGTACAAGTGGAGGATCTCCTACCGTCCTATACTGATTTTTAATAAGCTTCATAAATTCATCAAGGTTACCAGTGACTCTGCATTCCATGTCAGGGTGTACATAGTCCAAAGCAACTTCAGATGCCCATCCCCGCCAACTAGAAGGTAAAGCTTGTACCAACTGGAGTAGCCTATCCAGCTCGGTCACTCCATGTCTCATGACTGACCTCCACATCATCATATACTGATGGAGAAAGAACGTCATGCCCTGCTTCTTTCTCATTCTAAGGGAGAAGAACCTATCAACGCTGCCTAGCCCAGACGGCCTATAAGCAACCTTCTTTCGAGCTGTAACTTTCTTCCTTGCCATCCTATAATCAAATATAACTTACATGCTGATCAAAACAATCATATATCATTTATTTTCATGCATACTACATTACAAAATTCACCATAATCAAGAACTATTTTCAATATATACATACATTCACTTCTACACACAAATCACAATTTACTTTACCTGGTTAAGCTGAAGAGATGGACTGGAACGCTGAGCTTTAAAAAATTATTTTATTTTTAACTCAGGGTTTACAAGAAAAGGTTGGCTCAAAGAAAGAAATTTTCACAGGTCCAGAGCGAACAACTACTCTGATACCACTCTGTCACGACCCGATTACTTAATTAGGTGATTAATAAAATAATCAGGCCGTGACTGGTTTAAAGAAATGAACTTTTGGGACAAATGGACGGCATATCCCCTAGAATATGGATAAGCCAACCTGCACAACGGCAAATAACCAACAGCAAGCAACAACAAGAAGTGAGGTTACAATCTCAACAATATGTACATAAACATTTTCAAGCATTTACAAGGTTTTTCCTAAAATATAGTTTTAAGTTTCAGAGTCAACAACGGAAGAGTAGTGAATGTCATGTATGAAGACACGACATTCATGCACAACTATTCAAAACAAAAGACAAGACCAAGCTCAGCTCCAAAACCCACATCTCTTCCCTGCTCAACCTGCATCAAATAGAAAACAATCTTGCAGGTATGAGTACCAGAAAGTACTCAGTGGGTAACTGCCAAAATGTAATTTTCAGAACTTATGAAATTTGCTTTAAGCAAGAGTTGAGAAGATAACTTGAATGATTACTTCGTAAGAAAATTTCATTATTTTATCACCACACATTCACATTTTGAAACATACCGGCATCACATACCCGAGTTGGTCCCGAAGGTTTCCAACCACGGTCATACCCTATCTACGTCATTCGGTAATGGGAAGTAAGCCTCCTCCCAAATACCATGACCAGCCTACATTTGCAAGCTCACGGCCATTAACCTATGCACAGTATATATATAGTTTTCCTACCATAGATAGGTCCTTCGACGTCATACCCACAATGTGGTAAATCAATCATTATCAATATATTCATAATGTGGTGATTGAAAACATTCTCACAATAGAACACGTTTGAAACATAAAATTTAACTTTGTTCAAGTGATAATTTAGTGAGCATTACCCACCTGATAACGTTCACTCCAAAACGTTTGTTTCTTCGTCTTTCACTTCTCGACTTCCATTGCTCGTTCCTTGTAAAATAAGATTATTATTGAATTTAGCAAACTTCCTTATCCACTAGAACATATTACAACTATATCTTAGTCTTACCTAATCTAAGATTAGGTTAGACTTATTGCATTCTTCTATAACTCATTCCTTAATAAACTTAAAGCTTAGATAACATGCTATGATTATGGAAATTAAACAACTTCAAGTAATTAAATTCAACTTAACCATTTATCAATAGTTCACCAATTAAAATTTCAAAACGTATTATTATTAAACAAATTCTAACGAAATTTTGACAGAGTAACGTTTATAATTTGAATCGCCATACCAAACCAAACTCAACCAATTTCATCCCAAACTTCTCCAAATCATCACCATATGTTTAAATATACATTTAGGAACTTAAAACAAGTTCTATCTTATTCATTTACACAATTATCTTCACATGCCCTTCAACCATATTTATCGGTAATTTCAAGAATTTTACATCTAAAATCCATTTAGTATCAAACAACTCACATTTATACTTATTCATCATCAATGATCATCAATCCATGATCACTTCCAATCTCAACTAAGTTCATCACATAAATTCACTAACTTAGCACTAAACTTTAATTTTCAACTTTTTACAATTCATGTTTATAAAATCCTATAAATTCAACTTAAGCATTATTCATATCATAGATCTCAACAACCATATCAAATATATCAAATAAAATCAAGAAATCAAAGTTCATGTCAACCCCTCAAGTTTCGAAAATTTGGAAATTTTTCATATGCATGAATTAAATTCTTATAAATTCATATTATGCATTATATATATCATAAAACTTGAATATCATGCCAAATAGATCAAATAAAATAAAAATCCTTAAGTTCTAATCATCCCTAGTTTTCGAAAATTTTAGGATTTACACATGCATGTTTTAAATTTCCATTTCTTTAATCATATGATGTTTAATTTCCTTTCTAAACATGTATTAAACTCATTTTAACTAAATCACAACATATAATTCACTTACAAAAATTAGGGTTCATAACTCATACTTTAATTCACCAATTCTATAAATTAAAAGAATTAAAACCATAGGTCATATTATTTATTCATCATAATCATAATTAAAACAATAAACATAACAAAAATTAAACAAATCAACCTTAAACAACATCCTCAAATTTTCGAAAACCCTAAGACATGAGAAGATCATATTTATCAATTTAAATCATAAAAACTTACTTAAACAAGGTAATTACCTTCCTTGGAATGAACTGCTACTAATTCCTCACTTAAATATGGATTAAAAGTGTAAAGAAATTTTTTTGTATGTTAGTGTGTGTGAGTGCCAAAAATATGGGGAGAAATAAGCTTGAAGATGATCTTATGCAAATGTGTAAATTTCTAGAATGTATATGTGTAATTTAATGTACATTTGTATTCATTTTCTTATTATTAGACACAAATTTCAAAAATTTATAATTATATCTCTATAATTACTAATGTTATAAATTAATATCCTTTAATCGGCAAAACTATATTTCTTATAAATATTAAAATCCAAAACAATTTATATCCATGATTGGAATTAGATTCATATAAATATAAATTAAATTCTTTCATATGTTAAAAAATTCAAATAGTTATGCTTAAATTCCTTAAATTTCGAAAATCATGAAAAATAATTTTTTTATCACTAAATAATAATAAAATAAATTTATTCAAGCCATGTAATAGCTTGAACAATAATTCATCTCATTTTATAAACAATTCCCATATAAAATTAATTAATGCATTTCTTAGAACATTTTCTATTAAATGACATTTTTCATTCAAACACACAATAATAATCACATCTCTCACATTTCATCATAATAAAATTCATTTCTAAATAATCTCTACGTCTTCTAATTTCTATTCCTTCGATTAGGAATTAATCGAATTTATATCGCTTAATAATCTATTATGAACTTCTTTATAAATTCTTTAAGAAATAAATGTCTTTTAAGCCCCTAATTATACTTAATTAGGCTCTAATTAAGACTTAAAGATTTTCGGGTTACTACTGCACACAAGCTGTATAAGGATTTACAAGGATTTACATGTTCAGGATTCAAACTGTGCTCAACTGTGCAAAAGTTCACAAGGATTCACAGGCTCAGAATTCAAAACTGTGCACAAACTGCACAAAATTCTCAATGATTAACAAGTTCAGAATTCAAAACTGTGACCAGACTGCACAAATCTACAAAGCCTCACAGGTTCAGAATTCAAAACTGCTCTCATACATTCTGTCACGATCCAACTACTTAACCGTAGCTTAGTCAAGTAATTGGACTGTTACTCGGGTTTAAGAAGGAAATTCTGATAATCGATATCAACAAATGTGACCAAATATATATAAAGCGAAAGATATGACACCTACTTTCATCAAGAAGGAATCAAACGTTTATGGTCCAAAGAGGTAGAATGGAGTTTGACAAAGGATAATTCTAGGTTTACAAACCATAATGAAGGATCGAATGAAGAAGAACAACATTGGAGGACAGAAAATCCAAATGGAATTACCAAATTGGCGATTAGCAAATAAATTAAATATTGAGCAGCAGCCCGAAGAATTTTGAAATTTTTCAACCATCAACCAACGAACATGTGAAATCCTTGTTCACAGACATAATAAGAATGTCGAATTCATATCATCAAATAAAGACTATCGATAAGAGCACAATCATTTCAACTTAACAAAACTATAAAGCAAGTAAAAGCCAAAGTTCAGCAACGGAAAGTGTGGCTGAGAATTATGTATGAAGACATAACTCTCGGAGCAACAAATCATGATAATTTCAAATGAATCATATCAATAAATGAACAATTTCATTATGAGTTAAATATTTAGAGAAGCTCCTTTGCGCAGCATCCGATTCCAGCATCCGCTCGAGCTCAACCTGCATATTTAGAAATATATGCAGGGCTTGAGTACAAAAATGCACTCAGTGGATATACGCCAAAAACATAAAACATTGCCCTTAGGGCTATAAACTTGACTTTCCATAATAATAAACTTATGCAGGGTTTTATTTAAATTACTTGCATAAGACATTTCGAACTTGCTCATATCATCATATCATATGCATATGCATATTTCATGTCTGCATGCAACTTTCTCTTTTTCTGCCCATATCCATGGATTCTTTCTGCGTGTTGAGAAGTAGGCCTACTTCTCAAACACCTTAACATCACATACCGGAGTTGGTCCCGAAGGTTACCAACTACGGTCATACCCGACGTCCGTCATTTCTTTCCTTCTTTCTTTCTCGTGGATAAGTAGTGTATTATGCTTATGCTCATGCTCAAAACTTTGGCAAGTCAGTTAACTTTTCAAATAAATGCATATCATATCATATCATCTTCTATGCAAAAGCATATCATATCATTTGAAAGTATATAAAAGCATAAGCATATCATTATAGAAAATATTTATACCCACCTGGTAACAGTCACTCGGGACTGTACCTTATGTCTTTCAATTTTTTCTTCTTCCCACTTGATCCTTCAAGCTTCCTCTACTCTTACCCGATCCATAATCAACGTAGATTAGCATAAAAGCCTATCAATAATCAAACAAGAACATCATTCTTATACGCTTGGACATATCACGTCTCACTCTTAACTCTTCCCAAAGCTAAGATTAGGTTAGGCCATTGCATCCCTTCATGACTAATTCTGTAATAACTTCAATCTTTGTAATTTATAACATGTCATAATCAAAAGAATTAAGCAACTTATACTTAATTTATCAATGCATAACATTTTATACCTTAACTCAAGGCAATCAAGTTAATAAATTTTACTTATACACTTATCATAAGTTCACCATTTTAATCCTCGAAACTTCTTATCAATAAACCAATTTCTAACGAATTTTCGGCAGAGTAACTTTTATAAAATGCATCGCCATTTCAATCCAAAACCAACCAAATTCATCCCAAACTCCACCAAATCATCACCATATGTCTAAATATACACTTAACAATGCAAAACATGTTCAAACTCATCCATTGACACCATCCTTATGATAAGCCCTTCAACCACATGTATAGGTAAATAAATAAATTTTTCAATCTACAAACCATTTAATTCCAAACAACTCACATTCATACTTATTCATCATCAATGATCATTAATCTATAATCAATTCAAAACTTAATCAAGTTCATCATATAAATCTATTAACTTAACACTAAACTTTAATTTTCCAACTTTCACATTTCAAGTCCATAAAATCATATAAATTCAACTTAAGCATTATTTATATCATAGATCTCAAAAATCATATCAAATACATCAAATAAAATCAAGAAATCAAAGTTCCTCCAACACCATATTTTCAAAAATTTTGAGATTTTGCATACTTTCAATTTCTTCCAATTTCTTTTCTCAAATCATGTTTATTTCTACTTAATTACACATATCTAAACTCAATTTAATCAAATCATAACACATAATTCACATACAAAAATTAGGGTTCATAATGATACTTTAATTTCCAAACTTCATGAATTTAGAGAATTAAAACCATAGCTTATGTTATTTATGCATCATAAGCATAATTAAATCAATAAACATAACAAAATTTACACAATTCAACCTTTATTCCAATCTTAAAATTTTCAAAAATCAACACACATGAGAAGATTATGTTCTTCAATTTAAACCACAAAAACTTAGATTAAACAAGGTATTTACTTTCTTTGATATGATTTCCAATCAATTCCATACTTAAAACATGGATTAAAAGAGTAGAAAAATTTGTGTGTGTGCATGGTGTGTGTGTGTCGAAAATGGGAGCAAAATGGAGCTTGAGGATGATCTCCAAATGAATAATATTCTAGAAGATACATATATGTATAGCTTTATTTAATTTCTTTTCATTTTCTTCTCTTTTCTCAATATTTTCGAAAATGATATAAATATTTTCTAAAATCATAAATGTTGCACAATAATATTCTTTGATAGTAAAAATTCAATTTCTCATTAATATAAATATCCCAAATAATTAAATCCATTATTGGATTGCAAACCATAAAATATAGATTTTAATCCTTTCATACACAAATAATCAAATAATTATTCTTTTTATTCATAAATTTTGAAAATCATAGAAAATCATTTCTTTATCACTAGATATTAATGACATAAATTTATTTATGCCATTTAATAGCTTAAACATTATTTCATCTCATTTCATGAATAAATCTCACATAAACAATATTTAATGAAATTTCTTTAGACATTTTCCATTTAAGGAAATTTCATTCAAATACACACCATAATAATCATATATCTCATGTTTTATCATAATAAAACTCATTTCTAAATAATATCCATTTCTTCCAAATTCTACTCATTCGATTAGAAATTAATCGAATTTCTATCACTTTCTAATTCATTAAGCACTTCTTTATCAATTTTAGGGATGCAATGCCTTTAAGCCCCTAATTAGAACTTAATTAGGCTCTAATTAGGACCATAAGATTTTCAGGTTACTACAGTTTGCTAGTACATTGAATGAAACATCATTCATGTAACATTCAAACAAATAATATAAAAGTGCTCCCAACATTTTAATATCAAAGATATGGTTCACAATCCCAAACATTCAAACAAATAATATAAAAGTGATGACAATATTTTAATATCAACGATATGGTTCACAATCCCAAACAGCTATCCATAAACATAAATAGTCGGTCATAACACCATACACTCATACATAATAGTGGGACTCTACCATTAGTCAATTCAAAATGCTGGCACACAAAGACACATTATAGTAATTTACCAATGATAACTCCAAACAATATCAAAACAATTGACATGAACAAAAATGCAATATAAACTTGAGATCGCTCATCAAACGCATGGGGCGATATCGAATCTTGTGTGCCATGTGTTGTTAGAATTTGGTTGATGATTGAGCTGAGTTTGCCCCTAGTTTGGTGGGATAAGCCTGATTCAATATGTACTTGGGAATCGTACCTGAAAGATTACTTGAATGGAACTCATCACACCATAAGAAATATTGGGCATGTTTGATATTTTTGGACACTTGTAATAATAGCGTCCGAATGCATGGCCTCATTTCCAAAGACACTTCAAGATTCATCTTTCCTCTACCACACCGACATTCAGGAATGAGATCCATGTATTAATAGTCGGAGAAATAATATTTGTTCCTATTGACAGAAAATTATTAGATATGGGATACTGTTCAAATAATATCAATTGTAAAAGCAAAACATTTTAAGAACAAGACTTGAAAATATATACAACACATAATAGCAAATGAAAGAAATCAAAAATTAACTAACTAAAATGAAATATGGTTCCCAATAATGTCAAGTTCATTTACATATGACGTAATATTTGTTTTTTTTTACACATTCCACACGTAATATCCTGAAAGCAAACATGTTTATAAACTTGGGTTCAACTGCAACATCAATGTAAGCATATACACATTATATTTGCCACATTGAATGTGCTATTGCATCTCTCGTTTGATTCCATTCAACACTTGTTTCAACCGCATCCACAAAATCATCATCTTCGTTTTGTTCTTCATTTTCAATATCAGTTGGAAGAGAGTTAATGAGTTGTTCGATGGGGTCAACTGTCATACCCCAAAGCTCATTAAATAAAAAATGGGAAAATAATGGTAAGCGTTACTTATTCAGGAGAAATAGGGAAAATAAATCTCAAAATTTGGCAAAACCCTAGTTTTGAAAAAGGGAAAATAATAGGTAATGTCATTTCAGATAATAACATAAAGCTAGTCCTCAAGATCAAAAGTTTAGTTTCGTACTCTGATAACAACTACGAAGGACATCAAGATAAACAGAAAAGAAAAATTATGAGTTCAAGCTCGACATATAATGACATTAGGTAATATAACATAGTCTTATGTTTTGAAAGATTTAGAAGACTACATAGTGGCTAGTCATTCAGCGGAAGTCAAGATAGTGGAGTAGAACCCTAGCCTCATCTACTCCTGTCAAGACCTGACCAAGAAACACGAAAACATTTGAAAATATTTTTGGGCTGAGTACTAATGTATTCAGTGGGAACACAACTTTTAAAACATTTCGTAAAATCAAAACAGTTTATCTAATATCTCGAGATAACTTAGAAGGTTTCAAAACTAAAAGCCACTTCCAAGTTATGTAAAAATGAATCAACCTTTCTTGTGGCGCCAGTGTCACGCTCTCTGCTGTTACTCTTATAGTTATGCATTCCTTTTGGATCCGAGGCAGCGCCCTTAACGGATCTCGATCCCAGGAACATAGCCACCATCGGATCCTGGGTGAAAACATTTATTCAGTGAAACCATTCACTTGGTGAAGCCATTTATTTGGCCGTTTCGCAAGTGGAGATCAAACCACTGTGATTCGAGCCCATGCGCACAACCCTTAATAAGTGTGTTAGACCGACTAAGAGCCACAATTGCTATTCAAGAGCATTAAACAGAGCAGAGCGTAACAAAACATTTATATTGGATAAACATTCACATTTTAGAAATATCAGAGTATATAACTCAAAATAGTTTTGTAAAGTAAGCCCACCTTGATAGGCCAAAGCCTGAAGAAATAAACTTGTGAACTCGTCTTGGGAAAATCAATGTTAATCTCCTTGATCAACAAAGCCTACAAGATAAACTAATCTTAAGAGGTCTAACAAGTCTAGCCTTAAGTCTAAAGTAACGTAAGACTACTATTTCTTGATCACTAGCCCGGGTTTTCAAAAGTCTAAATTAATTCTGGAAAATCAATTTCTCAACTAAGGACAGCAACAATACTCTTGCTCGTCTTTTATTTGAAACTTAATTTGATTTTGAAAATTAAATTATCAAAATACATTTATTGCAAAAGTATATAAAACTTTAGTTTATTTCAATAAACTATATTCAACATTTGAACAAATAACTATGCAATATATATTTAATATATATACACATAATAGTATTTCCATAGGTTAATAAGATTATGCTTCAAGAATTTCATTTTGGAATAATAAACTCAACAAATCTAAAATTATGAAATTTTATTCATCGAGAGTTTATTAATTTTTAAAATAATTAATCCAAATGATTTAATGTTTTCATTAGTCGACAAACAATGTAATAACTTTAATATATTTTCAAAGTTAATTAAATCAACACCTACGGTTCAAATTAACAACTCGTTATAATTAAATAATTCCAACTAAGGCCAACCTAAATAATTAAACAAGCATATGAGCTTAACCATTTCAAACCCATAGATTAATTTATTTGAACCCACATAACAAGAACAAAAATAAGCTTCAGCCCAACCTTCAAAAAAATAAAACAAAAAGAAAAAAAGAAAAAATAAACCCATCAATTTTTCTCTGTCTTACAAACTCTTTCTCTTTTACAAACTCTTTCTCTCTCTCTCTCGCACTTCTCCCCAAAATTCCTAAATCGAACCCCCATCTTCTTCCTTATCTCTCCCCTCTCCTCTCACTCGGTCTCTCTCAACCTGAACACCCCCCATTTTCTCTCATTTGCTATCTCTCTGTATAAACTCACACGCACACACACCATAACCCACAAACTCATTCTCTCTCTCTCAAAATTCATGCACACACACATCACAGACACACACACACATCATCATCTCTTCTCCCCCATCCTCTCATCACCTCTCTCTAAGACCCTAAAACATAAAATTTCTCCCTTTTTCTTCTCCTGCGATTCGTTGACTCGGTGACCTCCCTGGGAAGCCATCGCCTCACCCTCACTTCCCATCTCCCTCCCCTAAAATCCCAAAAATAGAACCCCCTCATCTCATTTTACTGAAAAAGTGAAGCTATCCCTAGGGGTGTGCACGAACCGAACCGAAAAAATAGACCGAACCGATCGATTTCGGTCGGTTTGGTTCGGTTTTTGAAAAAGTCGATTTTCGGTTCGGTTCAAATTTTCAATTAAAATCGGTTTTCGGTTCGGTTTTTGGTTTTATATTTTAGGTTCGATCGGTAACCGAACCAAACCGAAAATATTATTTTTATATATTTTTATTTTATATAATAATTAATTAATATTTTAATTAAATAATTAGAATTAAAATATGTTTATTTAAAAATATATATATGCATAATATATGTTTCGGACGGTTTTTTGATCCGACCGAAATCGATCGGTTTTTTCGATTCGGTTTTCAATCAGTCCGAAACTATAAATCGGTTCGGTTCGGTTCAAAAAAATATTTTTAGTTCAGTTTTCGGTTTTAAAAATTTCGGTCGGTCGGTCGAAACGACCGATCGATGACTCTGGCGACCTCCTACAGGAAGCCATCGCCTCCCCCTCACTTCCCATCTCCCTCTCCTAAAATCCCAAAATAACCCCTCTCAGTTCTCCGAAAAAGTGAAGCTATCCCAGGGATGTGCACAAACCGAACCGAACTGAAAAAATAACCGAACTGATCGATTTCGGTCGGTTTAGTTTGGTTTTGAAAAAGTCGATTTTCGGTTCGATTTTCGATTTTATATTTTAGGTTCGATCGGTAACCGAACCAAACCGAAAATATTATTTTTATATATTTATACTTTATATAATAATTATAATATTTTAATTAAATAATTAGAATTAAAATATGTTTATTTAAAAATATATATATGTATAATATATGTTTCGGATGGTTTTTCGGTCCGACCGAAATCGATCGATTTTTTTGATTCGGTTTTCGATCGGTCCGAAACTATAAATCGGTTCGGTTCAAAAAAATATTTTTAGTTCAGCTTTCGGTTTTAAAATTTGATCGGTCGGTCGAACCGACCGACCGATGCACACCCCTAACTATCCCCCATTTATCACCGCCCGCCGATCGCGATTAAGAACCTTCGCGCCGCCCACCCACCCCCTCTACACCTTACCTCCTCTCGCCCCTCTATCCCTATCCTCACCGTCGTGCTCATCTTGTGATTTTAGCAATGACGTCGTCCCCATCTCTCTTCAGATCCGGAGAGGCGCCGCCGTCGGCAACCACCGTCGAGCGCCACCACTTCTCTTCCTCTCGTCTGCCTCTCTATACCCCCTACCCAATTCTCTATTCTTTCTATCATAAAGAAGCATAATCGATATTTCCTTTACAATAAAATCGAAAACCTCTCATCTCTACAAAAGAAATTAAAATTTTGCCCCTCCCATTTCTTTCGGTCACCACCCTGCATTCTATCTCCTCACTTCTCAATTTTTTTAAACAACCATGGCAGCAAGTAGCGCAGCCTCCACCACTTCACCCTCTTCTTCTACCCTCTCTCAACCCACGACTTAAGAAGTCTCTGCCGTCGACCTCCTCTCCTCCATGTTTGTCCATAGCAAAACATCATCAAGAACACACACACATAGAGTTCAAGCTTATGCATTTTATTTTATTTTGTTCAATTTTCATAACCAAGTTTTAATGTTTCTTAAGCATATGTAACCAATTATATTGTTAAATGATTGTGTGAGTATGCTCATTGTTTTCTAATCGTGGAGGTATGTAGTGGTGCCATCTTTGTTCGAAAGAAACATTTGTAAGACTTCTTGTTGCTGTGTTTCCTTTCATTTAATATAGTAGTATATTGGTAGTGTTTGGGTATACGGAAACTATGTTATTGAGTTAAAAGATAAACCTTTGCCAAGTGGATTTGTTGATGTTTGGTTTCTATGCAAGCTTCTCAAGCTCTTTGTTGTTCTGCAAAGATAAAAAAAGACGGGAGGATTAAGTGTAAGAAAAGAAGAAGAAGAAGAAGAAGAAGAAGAAGAAGAAGAAGAAGAAGAAGAAGAAGAAGAAGAAGAAGAAGAAGAAGCTTGGTAACATTTAGCAGATGGAAGAAATGCAAGAAATGGGTTACCGATGGGAGAATTGATCATGGGGTGAGGGAGTTGGTAAGAGGAGGTCCTTTTTATTGGAGAAGGTTTTGATTATGATAATTAATCTATCATTACCATTAATCATATAAATATCTTCAATTTTAATTGGACTTATACATAAAAGGTCTGGCCCAATTGATTTAAATCCAATAAGTCTTTAATAATATAACAATTAATTTAATCTTATATAAAAATCAATATTAATATAAGATTAATTCACATTTTCACATATTAATTATAATATGTTAATTTAAAACGAAGAGTAGAAAATTAAAAGGCTTCAAGATAATAGAAATTTTTTTGATAAGTCCCTTTTGTTGGAATTAAAATATGTTCTCAAATTTTCTCCGGGCGAGAATCGACTTAATAAATTTTAAGTTCAAAATTCTTCATAAAATTCTAACGAGGAAAAACGGGATATTATATCAACAATCATCTCAGACCTTATGAAGTTGTGGATCAAGAAAGAAACCATTATAAGTCTATTTTGGATCTTCACCGGATAGTAGATAGGACTCCTAAATATTCCCCACGGCATCTTCATGATGCCAAAAGCACGCTCAATAACATTTCTTGTTTTAGTGTGCCTCATATTAAACATTTCAGCAGCATTTTGAGGTCTTGCGCTCTCTGGACCTCATTCCTTCAACTGGTACCTTACACCTCTATAGGGAGATAAAAAAACCTTCGCAATTTGCATACCCATTGTCGCACAAAAAGTAGTTCCCTAACATGACACATAAATAGTGAAAATTAAACAACACACATACGATATACCCAAACTTAACATAAATATAAACAAAACGATAATAATTTTACTAAGTATTTTATACCCTTTGGAACTTTCAAACCATGCACCCTATTAACTGCATCTCGTAATACCCTAGAATCAGCAGCAGATCCCTCCCATCCAGGTAGGACATAAACAAACTTCATGTTTCGATCACATACGGCCAAAGTATTCGTGCAAATTTGAGCTTTCCTTATCCTATATCTGGGCTTATCTGTAATAGCCCGAAAAATTTAAAACTTCGATTAATTAATTTATTTAGTTAAATCGATATTTGAGTTTAGAGAGATTATTAAAAATTTATAACGTCGACATTTCGACTATATTTCTAACGAGAAAATTTAAACGAATGTCGGAGAACGAGTTATAAACCGAGCTAGGTGTTTTATATCGATAAATTGCCTAGTCAAACTACATCATTCCATATCCCCAAAATCCTCTACTTTGTCCTTACATACCCATCATTTTATATTCCCAATATTCCACTTTGTCTCTATATAATCATTCTTTCAAACCTCATCAATTCACCTCTAAGAATCATATGTGAATTTTAATACAACACCCATTTTCACTCATTTTCCTCTCATGTGAAAATCAATGAACCCACATTCCCATCTCCAAATTTTGTCGATGATCAAGAAACCCACCAACAATGTAAGAACTCATTTTTCCTTGTTTTTTTTATCTTCTTACAAAATCCAAGTTTGTTTGAAACTGCAAATGTTGTTCACTTCTTAGCAGATTTCAGTAGAACAAAACAAGCATATTTAACTAAGGTTATACCATCCTCGACTCCTCATTAAATTCTTTTCTGTACTGAAATTTCTACACGTGATTCTTGGAAACAAATCAACATTTATGATGCAAACAATCCAAACAGATAAAAACATAAATACGTAGAAATTTAGCAATACAGAGCTTAAGAAAAATTCTTAAAATTTGACCGAGCCACTAGGGCTCGGCTGTCGGTGGTCGGGTGTAGCCGCTGAAACAGAGACGACGGCGATGCAGCAGGAGGGCACCCGAACAAGAGACGGCGCCAGATCTGGCGCGGCTGACCAACGAAGGCAGCGCGATGATGTGCTGGCCGGATATGGAGGGGACATCGACGACTGTGTGTATGTATCTACGTGTGTGTGTGTCGCGAGAGAATAGAGAGGAGTGGCGGTCGCGATGGCTGTGCAACTCGCCGATCGGCGATGCATCCGTCGGAGACGATGGCAGCAGCGGCGATCTTGCCGAGAAGGGATGATGAGGCAATTCGTATGTATGAGTGTGTGCGTTGGTTCACAAGGGAACTGAGAGAGAGGGGAAATGGGTCTGAGGTCACGATGGCGACAGTGTAGTACGCCTACCGGCCACGATGGCTCGCCGGAGACGTGGAGACGATGGCGGCAGAGAGAGGAGAGGGATGGAGGTTGATGTTATGCGAGTATGTTAGTGAGCGAGAGAACCGAGAGGAGAGGAGGCCGGGGTCGCGCCATCAAGACTTCGCCGACCGGCGATGTGGCTGGCCGGACGTGGAGGTGTCGGCGACGGCGATCTTGTGCGTGTCGGTGTGTGCTGCCCGCGTGAGTAGTGTAGAGAGAGGAGATGAATGCTTGGTGGGTGCTAGGGTTTACTTTATGTTTGTATTAATTTTGTTGGGCTTCTCCTTGTGGGCCGAAATTAATTGGTATTGGGTCGAGAATAAATTGTGATTATGGGCCTTTGAATAATGCTTTGGGCCGGAATTAGATAATAATAAGGAAATGGGCTAGGCTTTAGCTTTGTCCTATTCTTTGTTGGGCCTTATGCCTTTGGGCCGAAAAATTTATTAGATTGGGCTTAGTTATGTTTAATTCAGTGGGCTGAAAATTTATTAGGATGGGCTTGGTTTTAAGTTGAATTTTGGACTGAAAATTTTATATCTTGGGGCTTGAGATAATGGGCAGAGTTTGGGCTCAAAATAATATTAATATGGGCTCTGAAATTAAATAAAAGATTGACTCTTTAATTAAATTGAGGACGAGCTTAGACTTATTTTAAATATTGGGCTAAGTATATAAATGGATAATGGACTTGAATTAATTACTTCTAGAATCCATTAAATTAATTTAAAGATTGAATTAATTCCATATTATTTAATTATGAGGTTTAATTCTAATAATTAAATTTTGAGATTACTTAATTAATTAAATAATAATCTAAATATAAATTATTTAAAGTGAGTTAATTAAATTCATTAGATTGGATAAAGTCTAATTTTAGAAATTGAATAACATAATTAATTAATTATGTTAAGGGATAATTTGAGAATTATTCTTTTCAAGTGATTCATTTATGTAACGAGATGAACCTTAGGTAATTTGTTACAAAGATGTGATTGGAAATAAATCCTAATTAATGGATATCTAAGATGAATTAATTTAAATTGATTGATTAATCAAATATTATTAGACTTTTTAATTGATCCATTTAATTAAGCTTTAATTATGGATCTATTAAATTAAATTAGAGATTTAATTAAATATTAATGAGTTGATTATGTCAACTAAATGCATGAGAAAATATTATTTAAACAACTTTAATTTATAGAACGATTGTTAGAAGATGATTGATTTATAAGAAACCTTTATCGATTGTATACTATAGATATGGGTTTCTCTGATAGAATATGTGGGACGTGTGAGGCGAGAAACACGACAAGAAGATGATAGTGACGAATGAGGTATTGGAGCTCAAATCGCTGACACGTTGACAAATGATGAATATTAGCTATGAATTTAAGATTCATAAATTGTATGAAACGACGTGGAGAAACATCGATGGAAGGGAAGAATGCGACGTCAAAGTGTCATTTATCGTCATGACAAGACGAACCTAAAAGATGATATATAGATTGTTAACTGAGTCGTATCAATAACGAAAATCCTAAAACCCAGAAACTCTAATACTTAAAAGATATCGAGTTGTCGAATCTTAATGATGCTTACCAAAAGAAGCGAATGACGTACTAAATTATGTTTCTTACGTTGACAAGGTCCAACGTGGACGTAAACAAAAACAACAGAGGATCGCTAGCAGGTACTCCAAGAAGGACAATTGAGGTGGGCTCTTGAAACGAAAATGTTATGCATATCTCAAAGCATGATTTACAAAGCTTTATGAAATATTATCACATGAAATGTTATTGACTGCCAAATGTTTATGTTTTGTTGTTATCCTATCTGAGATTGGTATATCCAATGTGGTATGAGAATGTGTTGGTCCACCAACGTAAAAAAGGGTATCGATCGGATCCGACTTAGTTGAGGACTAACTCGGATTGTGTACACGATGTGATCGTGTGTTAAGGTTAGCTACTCGACCGGTCACGACGACTATGTGTAGGTGGCCACTCCATAGCGCGATTGAATGAATGAATGAATGATCGATATGGAAACAACGTGAATGAAATAGTCGGCCCGACACTTTTGGAAAATGATAAAATGTTTGATAGGCATGAGTCTTTCAACTAAAATCCTCATGTGCTATTGTGGCGCTCAATAACTTTTATAAAGAAAATGCTTTCGCAATGAGTCCACCGAGTACTTTTGTACTTAGCCCCGCATCTCTTTTTGATGTCTTTGGTTGAGCAAGGATTGATGATGGGTGCGAGGCGGTGCAGTGGTAGTAGTTTGTTGCTTTAATTGAAAGGATTTCTATAACCTTGAGCATGTATCGTCATATACATGTTCACACGCTATTTGCCTAACTCGATATTGTTTGGTATCTTTGATTATGATCGCTTTTATATCGTAATGAACTTGAGGTCGCACTGTTCCTCGAATTGCATCGATTGGGTTATATTTCGACCATGGAACCTTTTGGCAAGTCCTTCTATGACTTGAGTTTGTATCGAAATAGCTTACTCCTTTCAGTCTATGCATTTATTCGCAATTGATTGGTTCAGTGTATTGATTAGTGATGTATATATCCGCTGCATTATCATACTAGTGACGATCCATATGATCCGTATTTCTTTGAGAAGTCGGGTCGTCACAAAGTGGTATCAGAGCAATTGGTCGCTCTGAACCCTAGAAACTCTTTCCTTGAATCTTAAGTTGAAAGTTGAGTCTTAAAACTGTTGGTAGTTGACTGCCACTGCACTGCACTCCATCGTCGTCCTGCTCAACGAGGAAGAAAGTAACTATTTCAACTGAAAGTTGTTTGAAATGATGGAAGTTTATGAAATGTGAAATTGACTTAGAAAAGTCGCATTGTTTTGAAGACTGAAATATGTTTGAAATGAGAAAATTCTCAAAATTACAAATGGAGTTGTTGTTTCCAATGATTTTGGAAACAAAAAAAATGAATTATTGAAATTGAAAAGTTATTTTCAAAATAACTGGTTGTAGATTGAAAAGAGTTGAAAACTCTGGGAGATTGATAAAGGAATGATATGAGAATACCTGTTTATCGCAATATATGTTATGAGTTGCGTTTACTCCTATATGCTAGATGCATAATGTAAATGAGTATGTTTCCCCATGAGAACATAGACTCTTAAGATGCATGATCCCTTTGCGCCGAACTTAGTATGAGAACATAAGGTATCCCCGATTGAACGAAATACTAAGGAAGAACGAGAACATAGAAATTTTAAGAATCACAATCCGAACAGATTTGAGGATGAGAATACGATGACTCTACGATGATGAAACGATTGCTTAACTGGAGGTTCACACTGTAATGAGTCCCAACCTCTCTATGCGAAGAAATATCGAACACTATACGTGTTATTTCTATCGTGGCGATAACGAAGAATCAAAACATAACGTTAAGAAAGTATGTATAAAAAGAAAGAAAGAATTTTGAGTATTGCGGGAACGCATATGATCGAATGTTATGATTCGAATGGAAATAAGGAATTCATAACCCAATGAGAAATGGTGACCACTTAGCCATTACCCGAAGGCTAGACATTGAAAGTCTGTTCTATCCTAAGAGACCATACAGTCTCTTTCCAAAGACCAAACTATGAAAGTAGTTTCATGAGAACTTAGGAATATAGGATATAAGATTGTGATTCGGACGATTTTTAAGACTAGAAGTCTTTTATTTTATAAGAGCCACATCGAGAAGGTGGTACGTTCCTACCGTTCCTACTAGATGTACCGAAAAGATGACGTCAATGAATTCTTAACGCACTTCATGCGTCACTGGGCTGCTGCACATGCCCGTGGTACGTCAAACTACGACGGTATACTCCGACTGATTGCAATACTGCCACCCAAGGCAGGGATATACACACGAGATATCATCCGAATACATGTATCGTCGCCGAGAGAGCTTCGATCTTGAGGTGGACTTGCTCCGTTTCGTCAGCCACCTGAACTATGTATTCATGGTATACGGAGCTGCACCTTGCGGACCGTAGCTCACTGAGCGAGAATATACCTGACATGATGAGAATTATGAGTGGCTTCACCCAGAGTCATTTTGTTTGGCATCTGATAGACCTGTATTCTTGTCTGGCTGTGGAAGGAGCATGTTCGAAGCTGGACCTTCCCGTCCCCGACAGCTCACCTTTCCGGTCCTACCACCAGTAGGATTCCATCCCCGTCATTGCTCGCCCAGACCATCGTTGTCGATTATTCCATGCCAGCACCCACCTCTACCTACCGGTATTTCCCAGTGCAACCGCCACCCGTAAGGATCCATGTACCACGATACGGTAGAGAGTGACGAATCACGTGGCTTAACTGCATGCGCCGTGAGAGAAGCTTGTGCCCATCTTGCTGCTTCTCTGTTTCCAGCCAATGTCTATGAGGAGATCATGGCTGAGATCCGCCGAGACTTAGCTACTATGGAAGAAGCTAGAGTCATTATAATCTGAGAGACCGTGATTCCCACATTCAATGCTAGGGTCAAAGAGGAGTAGGACCTAGAGGAGGATCCTGAGGAGGACCTGCCTGCTGACAATGAAATGGAGGAAATTGATAGTACCCATACTTGGGCCCCGACTCGACACCGAGCCCTATTTATACCTCGACGATTATGGATCTAGTTCTTAAGACTAGATAGTGTTTTGTTTATATACTTTTGTATATCTTGTGATGCATGCGGAAACGATAAGTCGTTTCGACATGAACCCTTATTTTGATAACCCGGTGGCGTTTATATTTTGTACGCACCGTGATTAGATGCGTGGAGGACGCCGGTATTAGTTTTGGGAATATCATACTCCGTACCTGGCCCTATTTTGTAAATCTCAAAAATGCTGATGAAAATCCTCGTAGAGGCATTTGATTTGATATGATGATAGCTCATCGAGAGCCATTGGTTTTGATGTCGTATTATATGATGTTCGACGATGTGCTAGACTTACGCGTATGATTATATATGCATATCGTGCTAATACATTTATGATCCTGATGGATGGCATAAGAAGATACTTGATTACGTGTAATTAAGAAGTATAGAATGCCGACGAGAAGGAAACACCGCGAGGTTACACCCGAAGGAGATGACACCCCTCTACCACCAATACCGGCAAGAAAGATTGAGGAGCTAATCCTTAGATAGAATCTGCCAACCTTCAATGGGACTGGGAATCCCATGAATGTAGAACTATGGATTCGTGCGCTGTAGCAAACCTTCAATTTCCTTCACTGCACCTCTCAAGAACGCTTGTCATACGTTGCTTTCCAGATGACTGGTGCTGCCGACTTCGGGTGGGAAGCGAAGAGGAAGACTCTATCTGAAGGGGAGTCGGAAGATAACACCTAAGAGGAGTTCAAGGAGGAAGTGTACAAGAAGTACATTCCTAAGAGCTACCGTGAGAAGAAAGAACACGAGTTCTACAATCTATGACAAGGAAAGACCACGGTCACAGATTACGACCATGCATTCTGCGAGATGTCGCGGTATGCGTCTCAGCTGGTTTACACTGACGAGAAGAGAGCTGAAAAGTTCTGAAATAGACTCCGTGATACGATCTCGCCAATCACTTGGAAATTGACGCGAATACGTAGCCCAGAATCAAATGCGAAAACGAACGACAAATAGATATGATGGATAATCAAATACATATAAGTCGACCCTCTAAGAGCCGCAGGTAATACTTGACCTACGACCCAAAGAGCAATTCGCCTCAACAACACGGGAGCGATGAATGACACACGAACGAGGGATGGATGCCTCGTCGATAAGTCGATAATTGAATCTCTTGGCAAACCAGTGAAAATTTAAGCGCTTGCTCGAGTTTGTAATTGGTTCATCGGGAACACGAACCAAGTCGGAATCGATGAACTTTAGTTTGCATCACTCTATCATGAGATCAGAGTGTCACTAGTCGGTCATGGAAATCTGACCTATCGTGAGGCCCTAATAGAGCATTGGACATTGAGGCTACTTTACCTGAGGATAGGATTGTCCCTGTACATCCACCGAATCACCAAGGAGATCGTGGAAAGAGAAAGTGGGTAGGATCCCACTAAGGGCAAAGATCCAACGCTGGTCAGGCCAACAGGAGGCCATGGCAAGGGAATAACGTGTCATCTAGGCACGAACAAGGCAATGGACGTACCATAGTACCCGCACCTGACGGAGGAAACTAAATATTCGTGAAACTCCCCATATGCCCTAAGTGACATAGGAGTCACAAAGGAATCTACATGTTCACAAATGATGAATGTTTCAAATGTGTCCAGAAGGGTCACTACTCCAGGGACTGTCCAGGGATGCGCCAATGAGGGAATGGTCGTCCCAATGTACCAGATCGAGTCCAACAAATCTGCGCTATCCAAGCTTAAACGTTCCAGCAACAAACCCCGGTCCAGTACTTCCAACCGAATCAGCGACCATATCAACCACAGCGGCAACGACAACAACAACAACAACAACCGCAACAACAATACCGCCAACTCCAACAACAACAACAGCAGAAGCAACAACAGCAACGACAACAACATCATCAACAACAGCAACCCCCCAGCAAACTAGGGCCTACGCCCTCAACCAAGAAAGGGAATTTCCGCAGGAGCCGCCAAGGGACCAAGGAAACTTGGTAGGTATGGGAATGCTCTTCCAATTGCCTGTTATCCTACTGTTTGATACTGGCGCCTCGCGTTCTTTTATTGCTGAAGCATACGTAGAGAACTTAGGATTAGATCCTAAACGCGCTGAACAAATCATGAGAATATCTTCTCCAGTAGGAGGCATAAGAACGGTAACCCACACATGCTCGAACCTAGAACTTGGACTAGGTTTACTTCAGGTCATGACAGATAATCTTCATGTCATACCTATGATAGATGTGGATATAATCCTAGAGATAGATTGGTTAACTGAACATAATGCGACTATCCCTTGCAATGAAAGGAAGATTTATTTCCAACATCTCGGAAAGAAACCTATAGACTTTCACGGGATGAGCATGGGAAGAAGAGTCTCAATCATATCTGCGCTATAAGCAAGGGCATTGCTAAACAAGACAGAGAACCACACCTACCTCGTCTATCCCAGGAGGAAGATCAGAATGAGAGAATGATAGAAGACGTCCCGATCATGAAGGAGTATCCCGATGTGTTTCCAGATGAACTACCGGGATTACCGCCAAACCGATAGATCGAGTTCAAGATCGACCTCGAACCAGGTTCTGTCCTATGTCGAAAGCCCCATACCGGATGGCACCGAAGGAACTTGAGGAATTGAAAATCCAACTGCAAGAACTCTTGGAGTTAGGTTCCATTAGACCCAGTGTATCTCCATGGAGAGCATCTGTCCTTTTTGTGAAGAAAAAGGATGGTAAACTGAGAATGTGCATAGACTATCGAGAGTTAAACAAGATAACTCTTAAGAATAAGTATCCTTTGCCCCGAATTGACGATCTATTTGATCAGCTTAAGGGAGCAGGAGTCTTTTCAAAGATAGACATAAAGTCGGGATACCATCAACTAAGGATTAGACCCGAAGATGTACCTAAAATGGCTTTCCGTACAAAGTATGGTCATTTCGAATTCATCGTTATGCCATTTGGATTTACAAATACCCCGGCAGTATTTATGGGTATCATGAATAGGGTATTTCACCCATACTTAGAAAAATTTGTCTTAGTATTCATAGACGATATCCTAATATACTCCAAGAATAACCAAGAACACGAAGAGCACTTGAGGACTGTGCTGCAAACGTTGAGGCAAGAGCAACTCTTCGCCAAGTTTAACAAGTGTGAGTTTGGTTAGGCGAAGTGACATTCTTAGGTCACATTGTGTCCGCCGAGAAAATCAAAGTAGACCCATCGAATATCAATACAGTTCGAGAATGGAAATCACCAAAGAACCCGAATGAAATTTGGAGTTTCTTAGGGTTTGCCGGCTACTATCAAAGATTTATCGAAGGATTTTCAACGATAGACATACCCATGACCCAAGTGTTGAGAAAAGGAATCAAGTACACTTGGACCACCGAGTGTGAGGCTAGTTTCCAAAGATTGAAGGGGCTGCTGACGATAGCACCTATACTCACATTACCCGAAGCAGATAAAGAATACACAATCTACATGGACGTTTCGAAGAATGGACTAGGATGTGTTCTGATGAAAGAAGGCAAAGTTATTGCTTATACTTTAAGGCATGTTACGCCTACATGAGTTAAACTATCCTACGCACGACCTAGAATTAGCAGCAGTCATACATGCCTTAAAGATTTGGAGACACCATCTCTATGGAGTTAGATGTAAGATCTATCTTGACCATAAAAGCTCAAGTAATTCTTCGAGCGTAAAGATATTATCATGAGACAACGTAGATGGTTAGAACTAATGAAAGATTACGACTGTTGTATCAATTATCACCCAGATAAAGCCAATATTGTAGCCGATGCCTTAAGTCGTAAATCTCACCCTAGTTTGGGATTCCTCCTCAGTCATGAGAAGATGTTTATAAATGAATTTCAGAGGATTAACATCGAACTTATAGAGCCGCCTGAGAGGATATAAGGCTATATTGCAATGTTGATTGCAATCCCAGATTTAAGAGCTCGAATTTTGGATCCTCAGAAGAAGAGCAATGTTGGATAAGACGAGCCAAAATCAAGAATAATGACCACAAGGATTTTAGAGTAGTAACATATGATGTTATATGATGGGAGAGTGTCTATTTTCTAAAAGACGGGGCTTAAGAGTGAGATCTTGAGAGAAGCCCATGAGACGCCTTACATCAAGCACATCCCGGAAGCACCAAAATGTACCAAGATCTCAAGGAGGAATTTTGGTGGGATGAAATGAAGCGAGACGTAGCTTCATTCGTAAAACGTTGTTTGACGTGTCAACAAGTTAAAACACTCCACTAGCGACCGTATGAAATCCTACAATCGCTGGACATACCAGAATAGAAATGAGATGATATAGCCATGGATTTTTATACCGGGCTACCCAAATCATTAAAAGAAAATACCGCTAATTGGATTATCATCGATCGTTGACCAAGAGCACGTATTTCTTACCGATCCTAATAACACATGGATCAGGTATATTAGCACAATTGTACGTTCGAAGAATCATAAGTTTGTAAGGAGTTCTAAAGACTATCGCGTCTGATAGAGATTCAAAATTTACATCCAGATTCTGGATGAGCTTACAAAGGGAATTGAGAACTCAATTGCATTTCAGTACCGTGTTTTACCCAAAAACGGTTAGACAATCTGAGAGGACCATTCAAATGCTTGAAGACATATTGAGGATTGTTGTCCCGGATAAAGAAGAAAATTTGGAACAAGTGTTACCACTTGTAGAATTCGCCTACAATAACAACTATCAAGCAACTATTGGAATGACCACGTACGAAGCGCTTTACGGAAAGAAATGTCAGCCACCACTTTATTGGCAGGAAGTGGAGAAAGAAGAATATTAGGACCTGACTCTATAGGAGAAATGATCGAGATTGTGCGATAGATCCGCCAACGGACCAAAGAAGACTCAAATCGACAGAAGTCATACGTCGACAAACATTGCATAGAGCTATATTTTGATGTGGGAAATAAAGTTTTCTTGAGGATTTGCCTATTAAAAGAAATCACGGAACAAAAAAAAAAATGAAGCTGGGACCACGTTTCGTAGGACCCTATGAAATATTGGAAAGGATAGTACCAATAACGTACAGATTGGTATTGCCGCCAAACTTTGGAAACGTGCACAATGTGTTCCACGTTTCACAACTCAGGAAGTACATACATGACCCCAGCCATGTGATACCACCTATATATATATTGTCTCGATGACAATATGAGTTATGTAGAATTGTCCATGGAAATTTTGGACCGACATATCCAAAAACAAAAGAACACGGAAATACCATTGATGATATTTCTATGGAAGGTATAGACAAGAAGAAGCAAGTTGAGATTTAGAATCTGTTATAAATGAGAAATACCCAGATCTTTTACAAGGTTAAATTTTGGGACGAAATTTTTTTAAGGGGGATGGTATGTAATAGCCCGAAAAATTTAAACTTCAATTAATTAATTTATTTAGTTAAATCGATATTTGAGTTTAGAGATTATTAAAATTTATAACCATTTACATTTAGACTATATTTGAACTAGAAAATTTAAACGAATGTCGGAGAACGAGTTATAAACCGAGCTAGGTGTTTTATACTGGATAAATTGTCTAGTCAAACTACATCATTCCATATCCCCAAAAATCCTCTACTTTGTCCTTACATACCCATCATTTTATATTCCCCAATATTCCCCACTTTGTCTCTATATAATCATTCTTTCAAACCTCATCAATTCACCTCTAAGAATCCTATGTGAATTTTAATAAAACACCCATTTTCACTCATTTTCCTCTCATGTGAAAATCAATGAACCCACATTCCCATCTCCAGCTTGTCGATGACTGAAGAAACCCACCAACAATGTAAGAACTCATTTTTCCTTGTTTTTGTTTTATCTTCTTACAAAATCCAAGTTTGTTTGAAGCGCAAATGTTGTTCACTTCTTAGCGTATTTGATAAACAAAACAAGCATATTTCACTAAGGTTATACCATCCTCAACTCCTCATTAAATTCTTTTTCAGATCGAAATTTCTACACCGATTCTTGAAACAAATCAACATTTATGATGCAAACAATCCAAACAGATAAAACATAAATACGTAGAAATTTAGCAACACAGAGCTTAAGAAAATTTTAAAATTTGACCGAGCCACTAGGATCTACTGTCGGTGGTCGGTGTGTAGCTTGAAAGCGAGACGACGGCGATGCGGCGGGCGCCCGAACAGAGACGGCGCAGATCCGCGCGCCGACTAACTAAGCGGCTACCGATGTGCTGGCGGATATGGAGGGACATCGACGGCTATGTGTATGTATCGTGTGTGTGTGTCGCGAGAGAATAGAGAGGGTGGCGGTCGCGGTCAGTGCAACTCGCCCGATCGGTGACGCGTCCGTCGGAGACGATGGCGGCAGGGCGATCTTGCCGAGAAGGGAAGATGAGGCGGTTGTATGTATGAGTGTGTGCGTTGGTTCGCAAGGAACCGAGAGAGAGGAAAATGGGTCCGAGGTCGCGACGGCGACGGTGTGGTACGCCACGGCCGCGATGGCTCGCGGAGACGGGGGGACGGCGAGAGAGAGAGGATGGAGGTTGATGTTATGTGAGTATGTTAGTGAGCGAGAACCGAGGAGAGGAGGCGGGGTCACGGCGATCACAAGAGCTTCGCCGATCGGCGATGTGGTGGTCGGACGTGGGCGGCAACGACAGCGATCTTGTGCATGTCGGTGTGTGTGCGCCCGTGTGAGTAGGCCGAGAGAGGGAGATGAATGCTTGGGGTCGCTAGGGTTTACTTTTATGTTTGTATTAATTTTGTGGGCTTCTCCTATGGGCGAAATTAATTGGTATTGGGCGAGAATAAATTGTGATTATGGGCCTTTGAATAATGCTTTCAATGGAATTAGATAATAATAAGGAAATGGGCCAGCTTTAGCTTTGTCCTATTCTTTGTTGGGCCTTATGCCTGGGCGAAAAATTTATTAGATTGGGCTTAGTTATGTTTAATTCGATTGGGCTGAAAATTTATTAGGATGGGCTTGGTTTTAAGTTGAATTTTGACTGAAAATTTTATATCTTGGGGCTTGAGATAATGGGCGATTTTGGGCTCAAAATAATATTAATATGGGCTCAAATTAAATAAAGATGGACTCTTTAATTAAATTGAGGATGAGCTTAAACTTATTTTAAATATTGGGCTAAGTATATAAATGGATAATGGACTTGAATTAATTACTTCTAGAATCCATTAAATTAATTTAAAGATTGAATTAATTCCATATTATTTAATTATGAGGTTTAATTCTAATAATTAAATTTTGAGATTACTTAATTAATTAAATAATAATCTAAATATAAATTATTTAAAGTGAGTTAATTAAATTCATTAGATTGGATAAAGTCTAATTTTAGAAATTGAATAACATAATTAATTAATTATGTTAAGGGATAATTTGAGAATTATTCTTTTTAAGTGATTTATTTATGTAACGAGATGAACCTTAGGTAATTTGTTACAAAGATGTGATTGGAAATAAATCCTAATTAATGGATATCTAAGATGAATTAATTTAATTTGATTGATTAATCAAATATTATTAGACTTTTTAATTGATCCATTTAATTAAGCTTTAATTATGGATCTATTAAATTAAATTAGAGATTTAATTAAATATTAGTGAGTTGATTATGTCAAGTAAATGCTTGAGAAAATATTATTTAAGCAACTTTAATTTATAGAACGATTGTTAGAAGATGATTGATTTATAAGAAACCTTTATCGATTGTATACTATAGATATGGGTTTCTCTGATAGAATATGTGGGACGTGTGAGGCGAGAAACACGACAAGAAGATGATAGTGACGAATGAGGTATTGGAGCTCGAAATCGTTGATACGCGTTGACAAATGATGAATATTAGCTATGAATTTAAGATTCATAAATTGTACGAAACGACGTGGAGAAACATCGATGGAAGGGAAGAATGCGACGTCAAAGTGTCATTTATCGTCATGGCAAGACGAACCTAAAAGATGATATATAGATTGTTAACTGAGTCGTATCAATAACGAAAATCCTAAAACCCAGAAACTCTAATACTTAAAAGATATCGAGTTGTCGAATCTTAATGATGCTTACCAAAAGAAGCGAATGACGTACTAAATTATGTTTCTTACGTTGACAAGGTCCAACGTGGACGTAAACAAAAACAACAGAGGATCGTTAGCGTGATACTCCAAGAAGGACAATTTGAGGTGGGCTTTCTTAAAACGAAAATGTTATGCATATCTCAAAGCATGATTTACAAAGTTTTATGAAATATTATCACATGAAATGTTATCGATCGCTAAATGTTTATGTTTTGTTGTTATCCTATCCGAGATTGGTATATCCAATGTGGTATGAGAATGTGTTGGTCCACCGTAAAAAGTGGTAACGATCGAATCCAACTTAGTTGAGGACTAACTCGGATTGTGTACACGCAGACTGTGTTAAGGTTAGCTACCTCGATCGGTCACGGCGACTATGTGTAGGTGGCCACCCATAGTGCGCGATTGAATGAATGAATGAATGATCGATATGGAAACAACGTGAATGAAATAGTCGCCCCGACACTTTTGAAAATGATAAAATGTTGATAGCATGAGTCTTTCAACTAAAATCCTCATGTGCTATTGTGGGTAGTTCAATAACTTTTATAAAGAAAATGCTTTCGGCAATAAGTCCACTGAGTACTTTTGTACTTAGCCCTGCATCTCTTTTTTGATGTGCAGGTTGAGCAAGGATTGATGATAGGTGCGAGGCGGTGCAGAGTGGTAGTAGTTTGTTGCTTTAATTGAAAGGATTTCTAGAACCTTGAGCATGTATCGTCATATACATGTTCGCATCGCTATTTGCCGCCAACTCGATATTGTTTGGTATCTTTGATTATGACCGCTTTTATATCGTAATGAACTTGAGGTCGCACTGCCTCGAATTGCACTCGATCAAGTTATATTCGATCATGGAACCTTTTGGCAAGTCCTTCGCGACTTGAGTTTGTATCGAAATAGCTTACCCTTTCACCTATGCATTTATTCGCAATTGATTGGTTAAGTGTATTGATTAGTGATGTATATATCCGCTACATTATCATACCAGTGACGATCCATATGATCCGTATTTCTTTGAGAAGTCGGGTCGTCACATTATCAATATTGCGGACCATAACAGGAATGTAAGTGCCATCTAGAGCTCCTAAGCACCCCTAAAACAAAAGCAGATGAATTAAATAATTTAGCATACAATACTTTCCACTGAATGAACCATCTCATTTCATTACATTATAGATCTAAAAATACTAATTTCTATACCTTAAACCACTTCTATCTAGGATCACTGCAATCTTCATATACCGGCGTTGGTTTGACCAATAGTATATTATGGAGCTTTAAAATTGCCTTTAAAATGTGATGAACATAGTACGAGATTGTTTGACCCGACATCCAGAAGTCAAATCCAACAATTCTATTTTTCTTGTGATCAGCTAGAATAGCTAAGAACATTGCAACTTGCTCTTCAACACTAACATATTTTTCGTCAGTCAATCCTCCTAGCTGTCGCAATAAAACAATAGTCTGTCGAAAGTATTGCGATCCATTCGAAGATTTAGGATGCAATCAGTATCACTAACTCTTACCATTCTATGCAAGTGTTTGACTTGGTCAGGTATCCTATCAATCATACAATATGGTGTCGCTATTTGCGCACATTTTCTTTTTCTTGTTGTTATCCTAAGTAGGAGGTCGATGGCCAAAAAAATATCAAACATGTATTGACATAATATCTCCTCTATCAAAAAGTAATAAGATGCAAGTCTATCAGCATTACACGACATGTTTTACTTTTCACAGATAAGCTGCAACAAATATCTGCATATAAACATATGTTATAGTACACTTTAATTGGTCTTCAAGTAAACTCAAGTTCGACAACGATCATAAAATTAAATAAAAATAATATAAGGACACAAGAAAGTACTCGGCATACCATTTTGTCACACGCACTCCATGATCGCTAATCTAAAATATTTTTGACAATGGGAGTGACACAAAAAGCGTACTAAGTGGTCAGAATCAATGAATATTAGCATTTTGTCACAAATATGTATCATATGAGTCTGAAAAGATTTTTAAGAATTGTAGCTAAGCTTTTCATAAATAACAAGTTGAACAAATTAACAACCCTTTAATTAATTGAAGTCTCATAAGTTAGTTTAATAATTAGAGGGTAAATGTCAGTTTATATCTCATTGTGTTCTGTAAAACAAGCCCATTTATTTACTTTTTACTTAGCTACAACAGCCCATTAACAGAATTAAACCAGAACCCAACACCTCTTTATTCCCACTAACTATCTCACCCGTCTGTCATTCTCGACAGCACAGCCATCCATCTCCTCTCTCAAAACCAACCTCAAACAGCCGATGCCCACTCAACTCAAACAATTTTGAATACAAGACCACTCCATTATGTTACAAGACCAAATCCAGCAGAGACAACAATTGTACATGTATATGTAATCCAATTGAATTGCAGACAACAAACACACAAAAACGCAGACACCGTCTCATATTTTCAGACCTCTTAGCATGGTTATAATTATGGTTCGAAGGTGAGTAGCACAACAACAGGTCCATTATGCCAACATGATTCAACGTGATTTAAATGGTCAGAAACAACAAAGGAAATGGCTGTAAAACCGATGTCAAAAGCGCCCGAAATTGAACAACAACTTTGAATCTAACAACTCAAACAATTTTGAATACAAGACAACTCCATTATGTTACAAGACCAACCAAAGAAAGACGATAACCGTGATATGTGTATGTAATCCAACCGAATTGCGTATAACAAACACACAAAAACGCAGACACCGCCTCATATTTTCGACCTCTTAGCTTGGTTATAATTATGGTTCGAAGGTGAGTAGTTGTAACAGCCCGCCAACCCAAAGTACGGATTAACAGAGGCTGATACTAATGACGGGATTAACAACAGAACAAAACTAATTATGGAACCGTGAGGTATATGATAGACAAATTCCCAAAACTTCATACCATTTAATCGACACATATATCGTATATACGAAATCGGATCATTTAGACTTTAACAAAAGGGTTCAACTCAAAACATAACTTATATAACTTTGCAAATGGAAAGATACGTGATTTACACATATGACGATGTAATCAAGGCTATACTATCACGATAAAAGACCCAACCGTCAACAGCTCAACATCCAACATCAATCGCTTCAACCCGCACATTTAAAACAACATGCAGGCTAAGTACAAGAACGCACTTTAGTGGGCTCATGCCAAAACGTTGAAATTACATCGCCTTTGGCAACACATGGTTTTATCGAAATGCTCGTGCTTACTAAAACATTTTTCTTTTATTTTCAAAGTCGTCGCCGCATATATTTTCCGTCTGTATGATCCATATCGCTTTCATATATTAATATCATAACATCATCACATGTTGGTAATAACCAACAACTATTAATATCATAACATCAACCGTATTGTAATAATCCAACAACTATAAATCTCATTATAACATCATCATACGCTGGTAGCGAACCAACAACTTTCACTATCATCATACCATCCTTCTCCACATATAATAGAATCATCATACCATCCTCTCCACATATAACATGATCACCATACCATCCTTCTCCACATATAACATGATCATCATATCGTTAATCCTAGCTGTATAATCCTTTCTAAGATAGATCCAATATCAATTTCTCTTAAGTCGGGAGCGACCCAACAACTTATTCTCTTTCTTTGTTGGACGAACCAACAAATTGATAGGATCATACATAAAACATAAACACTTTGGCGTGTAATCAAATAACATCGAATATCATATCTCAACAGAAATACCGGAGATAAATCTGCTCACTTCAAGAAAGCATATTAAATAAAAGTGGTTTTCGAATAAAGCTTACCCGCACGTAGCTTTTCAATAAAGTTCCTTTCTAACGCCAACGCCAAGTCCACGCCCCACCTTAACGTAAGAACTATTTAGTACATTGGTCACGCTTCGACAGAGACGAACATCGCCTATAACGCCCTATGCATCAATCTAACGTCGAACTTATTTCGACGTTTTCCTAATCAAATGATGTCGATTATGAAATCACTCATCATATAAGAGATATTCTATCTCTTTAGCACATAACGACGCTTTAATGTACTTACTTCACGAAGTTACATTGTTACTAAACGCATTACGCCACATTGATCACGACATCGATTCGCATAATTTGACCTTGGTCAACGCTTTTGGTCAACGATTTTGACTTAGTCAACATTTAGTCAATATTTGACTTTGGTCAACAATTTTGACCTCAAAGTCAACATTTTGACTTTTTATAACTATATCTATATATATTTTGAAATTATATATAATTTTAGCTCTCAAAATCCTCATAAAATCATAATATGTTTAAAACATTATTTTAGAACATATTATGCAATTATACTTGATAAAATAAATTTATGACATCAATATCTATACTATATGGTTTTCGGTTATTATACTTTAATTATCCTAGACTTGTGCAAAAATTATCATAAATTCATATGTCACACTATTTTATTAGGGGATTAATAATATGTAATTACTTTGGTCAAAGAAAAATTATACACCTTAGTATTATACTACATAGTTTTCAAAAATTCCAATTAAGCATGTAAACATTTTTCAAAAATCCTAATTAATTCTCATAACACATAATCATCCACAAGTATCCTTGCTATAACATAATTTTTATCAATTGTGAACTATTTATTAAAAATTACTAAGGTCATGTTTGAAATTTTTGACTTAGGTCAAAATAATTTTTAATAATCCCAATAAATTCATACAACACTATATTATGAATCTACGCTATCAATATGCTATAATAACACTTAAACATGAATTATATCACAACATATTATCATGCTCTAATTTTTCGAAAATCGTGAACATATATACTATAGTTTTCCAAAAATTCTACATAAAATCATACAAGCATATTTAATAACCTAGATCATTATTTCATGCTCAAATCAACAGCTTAAAAATCATAATCATCAACATATTGTGCTCACATATTTTCGGTCCACATATAAGTTTTAATAACATGCTTAATTTTGTGATATAATCATACTACATGCTTAATAACATCATATAAACACAATATCTAAACATCTTAGTACATGCTTCATAATTTTCAAAATCACATAAATGAACTAAGCTTATAACATGAATTTTAACTGATTTAAATTCAAAATTCTAGCATGTATACAAAGCTTGGAAGAAATCTAACCTTTAATCCAGATCGATTTTAATCGGCGATGTTTATTTGATCTAAGGGTCGATTGAATTTTAAGAACACTCTTAATTTCCTCACTATATTTTCTGTAGTTGTGGTCTCAAATGGGACGAATGAAGTGTTCATCTTATATTTATAAGCATATCCCACTCAGATACTAATTATTACATAAATGATAATTATTACACCTTTAAACAAAGTCCACAATTTCGGTCACCACTTGGAACATAGGTACAAAATTTTATCTTATCACTTAACATTTTATTATGTCACCTTATCTCTTTAATTAATACATCGATCATAGTTGTTACATAGTATAAAGTTTATCACATCGTGTGACATAAGAGTAGTTTTGGCCCTATCCTATAGCTTAGGATAAATTTTTTTTTTTCATACTATATACTATATTATTATTATATAATAAAGTCACATTTGAAAAGTCAAAGATTTCAACTTAGAGATAAGATGTCTTTTTCAAAGTTGGAAATAAATTTTTCCAACCTTTATTTTGTATCATTTTCGGCCCCCTCTAGAAGACAACCATAGATTACATGTTTCACTTGCTAACTACTACTACTTTACACCTAATAATGTGATAAGATCCAACTCATACCATCCCATTAATTAAACTATGATATTTATCAATTTTATCACATAAAATATCCCAAATTTTCTAAGATTTTCATGACAAGTGGTCTCCCACTTGTGCAACTTGTAATACACCTTATCTTATCCATAATAATATCATATTAATATAATAATTATGATACATCATCAATTGATAAGAATTAAAATTAAATAATGCTTTAGAAACCCTAGTTTTCAAAAACTAGGAGGATAATTCCAAACACTTTATTTTCTTGTATTAAATAGCTAATACATAGTTATGTGACATATTATAAGTCCTAATTGATGATTTAAATCATAGGAAAATAATTAAAAAATTTAGATTACAAAACCCTAATTTTAAAATTGTGGTTTTCAAATTAAGATTATTGTTCAATTTTATTCTTTAATTCTCTAGCATTATTTTGATGATAAATAATGTTTTATATCATACAATAATCATAGGAATTTAAATATTATAATTCCATGATCATTTGACTAAGTTATCGACTCGTCTCTAAACGTAGACGCTTAAAACGCCTCAAAACGTTAATAGTTGATTCACCTTTAAAATGTTCATAAATAAATTAGGAACACTTTATTCACTTCTATAATAATAGGAGTTTGAATTCTAAGCCTCGATGCTCGTAAATATCGTAGGCTTAACCGTCAATTTTATCGACGTTAGAAATATATCGTTCGAAGGAATAGCATGTCGCATTCCTTAATTCATTAAGCGCGAATATCACACGTAAATTATCAATTATGCTTAGTCAAAGTCGAGCATCGACTAATTAGATTTTAATTATCGAGGTTAAAACCCTAATTACGATTTATATTATCGTAATTAAGCATTAAAATCATGGATATTACAAGAGCACAACAGCTTGTGTCCTATATGGCAACATGATTTAACGTGATTTAAATGGCGGTAAAACAACAGTGAAATGGCTGTAAAACTGATGCCAAAAGCGCACGAAATTGAACCACAGCTTGTGTCCAAAATTCAAAAAACGATGACATAGGAACAATACAGAAAAGAAAATGGGAAATAGGTGACCTCAAACACAGAGATGGATGCAAGATCAGTATCCTCTGATGAAGCAGTAGCCGAGGATGTACAAATAATGTGAAGATTCGTAAGCATTTGTTAGATAAATTGAAAAAATCAACCTTCAAAGCTCTAGACATTTCAAAAAAAACAGAGGTCAAAATAGCGAAGATAATTTACAATGTTACCTGATTTGGAAGTGAGTGTTGGGCGCTCTTCTTCGTACACCAAACGAGCAGACGAGGTTGTCCAAGGAATTTCAAATGTTGTGGGTGAACGGCGCTCTTCGCAGAGACGAGGCGAGCAACTCTGTCGTTGGTCGACCTCCAAATGAAGTGGGTGAACGGGGCTCTTCGCAGTTAACCGAAGAGGCCAGCAGACTCCTACCAATAGTGTACCTCTTTGACCACACTTTGAATATTTATTCACTTAGTCATTGAGTTGAGAAAGGATGTCATAATAAATTCATCTCCTTCTTTCTATCCCCAAACTACTGAAGCAAAAGAAAAGAAAAGAAAAGAAAAAGAAAAGGGTTTTCTTCTTCCAAATTCCTCAAGGACACAACAAATAATTGACGTCTCGATGAAATAAAACCGATTACGAGGTAGATGAGCTTCTAACCTTCATATATATGCAAGAAAAACAAAAACAAAAGAAAAGAAAATCTACAATAGTTGAGCATGATAGAAGCTTTGAAGTTAGGAAGAAATTTATAAGATTTGTTCAAATGATAAATATTTATGTGTTAATATTGGAAGTATCATGCTATAGAGTTTATATTTCAAGTTTGATGCAGATGTATTTAGGTTCTATTTTTTAAAATGACCAAATATATTTAAAAGAAGGAACATGATCTTGATTCTAATTGTGTTTTATGCACAAATTCATAGTTAAGTAAATCAAGAAGCATGAATTATTATTTAATTGTTAGAATATATGTAATTGTTTTTGTTTAGAACTCCAAGTTTGAGTGTTATATATATATATATATATATATATATATATATATATATATATATATATATATATCGGTGTAAAATTTTGAGGATATTATAATTTTTATTCAAAAGGACCGAAGTTTTATGCTTTTGATCTAAGTGTTTTGATTTTTCTAACCTATATATGAATGTTTATTAGTGATAGTTGATGTATGCAAATACTAACGAATATTTTTGGATAAGGTTTAAGAAATTTTTATGTTGAGACGCTTTACTAAAATGACTAAGAACTTAGAAATTGAAAATGTTATATGTAAATTTCATTCATAAGTATATTTTGTGCATGATTGATAAGCCTCATTTTTACCGCTTATGGGCTATATTCGCTTCGCTTATAAGTTATAAGTGATCTTTAAGTTGTCTTTGAAATATTTATGTTTACATTGGAAGATATTATGCCGTGTGTATTTCATGTTATTTTAGCATGTGTTTTGATGTCAAAAGGTGGATCACGATAAAGAGGAATCACTAGCCCAACCGCGAGCTCGCATGCAAGAAGACTGCTTGAAAACGACGTTGAATATGAGATAATGGATTTGAAAAAGATGGATGTACAAATTTGACTATGTTAAAGAGCATCTCGATAGGAGTCCGTGAGCGCAAACGGATCGCATTGGAGTCCGGACGAGAGAACGGAGCTAAACAATAAGTCACGCGCAGGGAATTACGCCCGCGAGCCGAGCTATGAGCAGAATTTCAGCGCTTTGGAGCTTCGCTACCAAGGTCACAAGCACGTTTAGCGAGGTGTAGGGCTGCATATATATATATATATATATATATATATATATATATACGCTTTACGCACGCACGGATCGCAATTGAGTCCGGACGAGAGAACGGAGCAAACGCGGTCGCGCAGCAGGAATTACGCCGCGATCCGAGCTCATGACCCAAGGTAGCGATGCTAGGTCGCGAGGATGAGCAGAATTTCAACGCTTTGGAGCTTCATGAGAGACCTTCGCTACCAAGGTCACAAGCACGATTAGCAGGTGTAGGTCGCATATATGTATATATATATACGCCACGCACGCACACAAGAGGAGATTGGACGAGAGAATAGAACACTATTTTTCATTCTTTTTGCTTGCACATTTTTTTTCCTTTTTCCTTCATTGGTTTAGCTTTAAGATTTTATTTTTAGATTCAAGTTTCATATGGCGGTGTTGATCGGAGAATTTACGTACACTTAGATACATTCACGTAGAGATTTTATGAAGCACAAAACACTCTTTTCCCAATTTTTATTTTCTTTTGCACGTTCTTTTCCGCTTGTTTAATTCCGTTTTTTTTTTTTTTTTATTCGAGTCTTCTAGTTAGTTTTAGTCCAGTGTTCCTTTTGTTTTGATTTCCAGTTCGTAGTTCAGTTTTTATTCGAGATTTTAGATTTCTTTACGGATTCAAGTCGCTACAATTGTTCATCGTGGAATCCTATGGTTTTATCTATCTATCTCAGTTTATACTTTCTTCATTTATTTATTGCTTTGGTAATTTAATTATGCGTAGCTAATTTCGTATTGATCCTAGGGTTCAGATGTCCGACTAGATTTATATGATCGATCCGTTGACACTGTTTTGCCGTCCCATTCATGATTTATGATTCTTGGCTTTAATTCTCATGTGTTGGTATCCGCCAATATTGATGCATGCTAGTTATGTGATTGATATCTCGACGGAATTAATTGCATAATCGATATCCGAATTCATAATACGCTTTTGCCTTGAGACCTGGCGGAGATAGTGAACTCAGAGGAGGTTAAATCTTTGTGCTTTTGGTAATTAGCTTACTTCTCGAGACCCGACGGAGATAGAGTTTAGGTTAATCTACTACTATAGGTTGTCTGGCGGAAACTATAGTTACATTAGTGATCCTTCATATGAATGTGGATTAAATTGGTAAAATGTATTAATAGTTAATTGTGTGAATCGTTAGGTTAAGATCGCTGGATTTGTATACCGAAAGCGAGTTTTGGTTGAGCTTGTATACAATGTTTCGCTACCACTATTACAATCTCCTATCTGAATCAATACTTGATTGCATATATCCGTGTCCCTTATCTCATATATAAGTTAGATCATACAAGGTGTAGAAATCACGTAAGTCCGTATGATTGGTCAAGTTTAATGAGATATAAAAGGATCACACCGAGACAACTGAGGACGAGTTGTCAGATAGGCCGCGTGTAGATAAGAAGTGACTTGACTTGGTTGTTTGTCTATGCCGGCACGCGTCTCGACGTATTGATGGATCACGGATGAGATGAGTTCTTCTATCCGACCGCCGTGAAGAACCAAGATCTCGGTGACTTACGAAGATCTAAACCTCGATAAGGTATTAGGTGAGTATGAGTGGTCGACCATCACTTTGACTTGTTATGGGTGAGGTTATATGTTCTAACCCAATATTCTCCGCATCTTGGTGGTGGCGTGCTTGTATGTCATGCTAGTTATCTCAGACGAGTCACCGTATCCGCTAGATGATGACGCCCCTTAAGGAGCTCAAAAGGTTTATTGTACTAAACCCCGCAGATTGAGTTAGCTCAAGCACAATAATAAGGTCGAGTGGTACTACTTAAGGAATTAAAGATATTAATTATTTTAGCAATGTAATGCTCTAAATAATTAATGGACGTGCGATATCTTAAATACGGGATTCAGAATGTCTAAGTGCAAACCCGACTCACCTTGGTAATAAAGGGTAAGTCAAGATTTATTCTCTAGTGGCATGAATGAATGTTTATAAATTAATTTATGTTCGGTCGAACATAAGATAATTAATTTATTTGAGGCACATCTTTATTCCTTGCATTTGATCCTCGGCTGGCCCATCCAGGTCGTTGCTTAGTGAAAATCGCCTCCTCTCTAGATGGCAAGGATTTGATCCTCTTTATCCATAAGGATAATATTATATTTATGGGATATGCATGGATACTTTCCTAATGGGATTATGGTAATGCATTATAAATATAAGGTAAGAGATAAGATCAAGGCTAATCCTCATTTTTAACCTAGCATATTTTCGTATTCCCATAGTGCTTGGGAAGGTAATTTCTAAAATTGTGTAGAGAGGTTAGGTGATTTTCAGCATTCTCTATAGATCGCCCTCACCGACGCTGGAGATTGGGCAATCGGATACGCCTAGAAGATCAAAGCACGAGTCTCGATCCGCTCATCCCGCTCATCCCGATAGATTCAAAGGTAAACACGAGAAAACCCTCACGTGTTGCAATTAATTATATAGACGCATGCTAGGAATATAATCAATGTATGGTGAATTAAACATCCAAGATAGATCCTGGGAGAGGTTAAAATAAGATTTCCCTAGGTTGGTATCGAGCACCCGATCGTGATCGTGGCTCGCTGGATTAATTCACGTTTGATTATCACGCGCAATTAATTAATTGTTGAATCTTTCGCTCATCGTGGCTCGCTTTATTTTTCGTCGGATTTTATTTTTCACCACGAGAAAATCCGTGGTTAGATTAGATTTATTTTTAATAAATCTTATCCGTAAAAAAACGAAGACGAAAGAACGAGACGACGGAGACACCGAGAAACCGAACGCAGGCGTGAGGCGTGCGGCGACGGCACGCGTGGCGTGCTCGGCGCGCAGATACCCTCGCCGTGCACGCTTTCGGCGGTCGGCATCGGCGCGAAAGCGAGCAACGCGGGCGGCATGCCTCGGCCGGACGCTGGTAGCGTTTCGACAGCCGCCAGGCGCTGCTCGGCATTAGCGCACTGCCGGGCGACGTGGCGATGCAGCCGGCAGCCGGGTACGGGCGCGCGGCGTGACGGAAGCCTCTGCACCGCTCGGCGCTGAGCGGCGCGCTCCGGCGGCGCTGTCAGAGGTCGCGCCACCTTCGCGGTCTCTAGGTGGCACGCATCGCGGCGCGAGATCTGCGGTGCTTGTGCTTGCGGGCGACGGGCACGCGTTCGTCGCGCGAGATCCCCAACATCGCGAGCACTCTCGCGACCGCGAACGCGACCGTGAGGAAACGCGTGCGGTGAGCGCGCGACGTGCGTGATTTCTCGGCGGCTCATGAGATTCGTGCAGAAACCTCACCAGGCGATTTTCTCAGCAGCCTGGCGGCTCGAGGACGGGCGGCGGCGATGTCGGGCGCGCATGGGTCGTGACTCCTGGCGGCCCAACTCATCTTGGGCCGACCCGCCCAAACCAAAGCCCAGACCCGATTTTTCGCCCGAACCCGATTTTTGGGCCGAATCCGGTTTGACGAATCCGTCCGTGCTCGCACGCGAGGCCCGTTTTCAAAGTTGATGAAGATCATGATTGCAATTCTATGTAATAGATTAGGCGAAAGTGCGTGTTCCACGAGTGGGCCACGATGAACGTTTATTTTATTTTAATCGTTATTGCATGTCGTTGATGTTTAAATTATGCGTAGCATGCTATGTATGTTTAAATTACGTAGACAAACATATTACATGTTTTCGTGATTGGACGCGCATAGTAAGCATGATAGGTTTATCGCGTTTTCAAGCATATTTTAGAATTTCTGCGAGCATGTTTTACATGTTGAGTTCTATAGAAAAGCATGCTGGGATTACGTGATCTCGCATGGACAAACCTTTGAATCAAAAGACTAAGTAAGTAACCCGACATATTAATTTTCAAATTAAATTGTCAAGACCTCCACTTTTAATCTCTATACAAAGTGAGACGACCGTGAGTAAACGCCCATACGCGCGTGGCTTGCTTGCCTGCTTATCATAAGTTTGTTAGATGAGATTTCTAAATAAAACATTTTAAATCTATTGAGAAGTGGGAGTTTCATGTAAACGCCCACCTGCGCGTGGCTGCATATGCGATTTTCATAAGTTCTCTAGAGATGGATTTAAAATGAGATAACAAATGAATTTGAATTGGAAGCGGTATGGTCGTAGTGAGTATGTCAATTCTAAGAATTCATTTCTCGCCGTTAAAATTGTGTTCATTGCTTAGACATCACCGAGTACAACTTCCCGCCAAGTCCCTTCTTGCGATAGTGATGTGGTTCAGTAAGGTCCAATCATTAATTTCATTTGTCATAAGGATAAGTTGACATGGATTGAAATTAAACAACTAAATGGTATATTTTAGTCCGGTCGGGGGTTCATGTAAACGCCCACACGCGTGGCTTGCATGTGGGATTCCTTGGGCGATTGAGGTTTCAATCAATATTGTTTTATCAAAAGGTTACAATATTGTTTTACTAATTATGTGCGATCGTATGCTTATGTGTTTACATTGTCTTTTCGATATGTCTCTTACACCGATTATCAATATGCTCGCACAAAATCCCTTTATCCGTCCGAATTTTATCGAGTGGAAACGAAACATGGAATATGTTCTTATCGTCAAGAACACATGTTTGTTCTCACTACTCCTAAACCCGATGCCCATCGACACATCGACTAATGAGCGGAGAGTCAAGCGAGACTTTCGCATAAGTCGAACAATATGGCCAAGTGCTATATGATGACTATAATGTCCAAAGGCTTGCAAATGTAGCATCGATCGATGGTAGACGCGATCGAAATATGGTCAAGTCTCGAGAGTAACTTTGGGCGGTCGGATCGGACGATCCGCTTCCACACAATGAGAGAAATCTTGGCGTGTAAGATGGAAGAAGGAAGTTCGTCCATGAACATGTCTCCACATGACTCATCTCATGGATAGTCTTGATCGGTTGGGAGGAGGTATTGACGGCGGCCAAGGTCGATATCATCCTCAACACACCGCCAAGTCTTTGAGAACTTCGTGATTGCGATCATGAGCAAGACCGAGTATACACTTAGTCGATTGCTTAATGATCTCGTGGCGCGGAAGGAGTTATGGGAAAGGAGCACATGCTCTTGCTAGCACATCTAAGGGCCCAAATTTTCCGTTGCAAAATGGAAAAAGAAAAGGCCACCAAAGGTGGTAGAGGCAAGGAACTAGTGGGAGTAGTAGGAGCAAGAACACGATCGCCACCGAGGCTCGAAGAAGCGAAAGAGAGAGGGCAAGTGCTTCAAGTGCGGCAAGATCGGGCATTGGAGGCCAGTGCCCTATGCTCAAGGCTCAAGGTACGCCATTTGCTTTAGTGCGGAAACATGTTTAGCGACTTGTTCTACCCATTCTTGGGTAGTAGACACGGTGCGATCGATCATGTTTGTTACACCTTGCGTGGGTTCCTGCGGACAAGTGAGTCGAGTAATGACGAGATAACGATTCCATGGGCAACGCGCGAAAGTCGAGGCCGTTGCAATCGGAGATGTTACTTTATGTTTTGATAGAACAGCTTTTAGTTTTAAGGACGTTTTGTATGTGCCGGAGTTTGGTGAAACCTTGTTTCGACCTCAAACTATTTATTCATAGATATTACGTTATTTTTGATAGTGGTGTTTCTATCATAAGAAATGACGAAGTTATCTGTGTTGGCACATTATATAATTCGCTTTATACTATTTCTGCTAAACATAATACATATAACTATGTTGCATCTACATCAAACCTTAAAAAGAGAAAGTTTTCTTCGCAAGATGACACCACATTCCTCTGGCATCTTAGATTAGGTCAAATCAATCTAAATAGGATCCAAAGACTAGCTAACGTTGGGTGATCTCATAGTTACTCCATTCCCAGTCTGCGAATCCTGTATAGAAGGAAAGATGTTGACCAGACCCTTCAAGGCGAAGGGTTATAGAGCCAAAGAAGTGTTGGAGCTAGTCCATTCTGACCTTTGTGGACCGATGTCCACACAAGCTCGTGGAGGGTACGAGTATTTTGTCACTTTCATTGACGATTACTCAAGGTACGGATACATATACCTGCTTCACCACAAGTCTGAATGCTTTGAGAAATTCAAAGAGTTTAAGGCGGAAGTGGAGACGAAGCTTGGTAAGAGTATCAAGTCATCATGATCCGATCGCGGTGGCGAATACCTCGAGAACGAAGTTTATGGACTATCTAGTGAAGTGTGGGATTACTCCCAAACAAGACTACACCGGCACACCACAAAGAAAATGGTGTGTCGGAGTGAAGAAATAGGACTCTTTTGGAAATGGTTAGATCAATGACGAGTTATGCAAAGGCATTGCTTATTTCGCTCGGGGTAAGCCTTAGAAAGCAAGCATACTTGCTAAATCTAGTACCATCCAAGTCGGTCGAAAAGACCCTCGAGTTGTGGTTTGCGCAAGCCTAGTTTAAGCCACATATGATATGGGGCGATCCAAAGACATGTGCTAAACAAGAAGGGCGATAAGTTGGAGGCTAGATCCGACATGAAGGTCGTTTATTCGCTATCCTAGAGGGACGAAGGTGGTTTATTCTATAGTCTAAGGATCGGAAGGTCATTATTAGCACTAATGCCCGATTCTTAGAAGAGGATTATATGACAAACCATAAATCCAAAGTTGAAATCATTCTTGTGAATTAGAAGATGATCGATTCCACCACCGATTAAGCCAAAGGTATGAGATGTCGGTTCAGTGGGAGGATCGACACCGTGATACTTCAAGAAATTGAAGGGACGAGTTCCATCGAGATATCGCCGTACAAGTGGCTCCTATCCAGAAGTTGTGCAAGATGAGAACCACGTTATCGCACCCATCGCCGACATTGTGCGATGGCGCCTACCGTCAGAAGTGGGAGGTTGTTCGTCAACCCGAGCGATTTATGTTCGTGGGTGAATCTTTGATTTAGTCCCGGAGACTAACAGCAATAATCGACCCATGGACGACAAATGAGGCGATACAAGACATTGATGCAAGATCATGGCGCACCGCTATGGACTTAGAAATCGAGTCCATAACACTATGGATGTATACGAAAGACACATCTACCGGATGGCAAGGAAGCCATAGGTAGTAAGTGGGTATACAAGAGGAAGAGAGATTCAGATGGAGAGGTTTCGCTTTTAAAGCCGTGCCAGGCAAAAGGGTACACTCAGATTGAGGGCATCGATTTCGATGAGACCTTTTCGCTGTAGCAATGCTCAAGTCCATCGTAATTCTTCTCGCCATAGTGCCCACTCAACCTTGAGGTTTGGCAAATGGATGTGAAAACAACTTTTCTAAACGGTTACCTTGAGGAAGGTAGAGACATCTATATGCAAGAACCGAAGGTTATGTGGTGAAGGGTGAAGAGCATCTAGTATGGAAGCTAAGAAGTCCATTTATGGGCTTAAGCAAGCCTCACGATCCGGAACTTACGCTTTGACGAGGTGGTAAAGTCCCATGGATTTACCCGCTGCTCAGCGAGAGTTGTGTGTATCATTTGGATGTCAACGGTGATGTGGTATTTCTCGCACTTTATGTAGATGACATTCTTCTAGTTGGCAACAATGTGAAGTTGTTATCGACGAAAGAGTTGGTTATCCGATCGGTTTCAATTGAAAGACTTAGGAGATGTAGCGTACATTCTTGGGATCAAGGTTTACCGAGATCGCAAGAGGAAAATGTTGAGCTTATCTCAGCGCCTTACATCGATCACCGTGATTACCGCTTTAGTACGAGACCGCCAAGAAAGGATTGCTACCTTCGCATATGGCGTTCCTTTATCTAAGGAGTAGTCACCCATGACCGCAAAGGAGATAGAGGAAATGAGACAAGTTCCTTACGCCTCGTCAGGAGTCTCATGTACGCAATGCTATGTACGAGACCCGATATCTCGCTATGCGGTAGGTATAGTAGCTAGATATCACTCTAACCTCGACAAGCTCATTAGATGCAAGAAGCATATACTCAAGCACCGAAAAGGACTCGAGATTATAGGCTAGTTTACCATGCGAGATAGTCTAATGCCTTTAGGTTATCTGACTCGATTTCCAAGCCGACCGTGATGAGAAAAGTCACCTCGGCTATGTGTTTACCTTGGGAGGTGGAGCCGTATCTCAAGTGAGTGCAAAGCAACGATGCATTGTGGACTCTACCATGGAAGCCGAATATGTAGCCGCTTGAGGTTGCTAAAGAGGTCAGATGGTTCAAGAACTACCTCATGGATCTAGGCGTGGTACCGGTTTGCCCAAGAGTATCATAGTTTCATCGTGACAACTCGGTGCGGTGGCAAACTCAAGGAACCACGGACCCACAAGGCGACCAAACACATAGAGAGAAAGTACCATGTCATATGAGAAATCGTGAGGCGAGGGACGTCTTGATTGAAAAGATTGATACGACGGATAACCTAGCGGATCCATTCACAAAGAGCTCGCCGCAAAAGTCTACGAAGTGCACGTTCGAGGACTCGATTGCGCTTGATGGCACCCACTTAGAAAGGAAACTTTTGTATAAGTGAGAGAAGCAAAGTGATGGTTTTGTTTGTAATAGCTAGTAGAGACACATTGTATACTAAAAGTTTGCTTTAGTATAAGTGGGAGATTGTTAGATTTGTATATTGAAAGAAGTTTTTGTTGAGCTTGTATACAATGTTTCCTGTTACCACTATTACAATCTCATATCTGAATTGAATACTTGATTGCATATATCTGTGTCCCCTTATCTCATATATAAGTTAGATCATACAAGGTGTAGAAGATCACGTAAGTCCGTATGATTGGTCAAGCTTAATGAGATATAAAAGGATCACACCGAGACAACGAAGACGAGTTGTCGGTATAGGCTCGGTGTAGATAAGAAGTGACTTGACTTGGTTGCTTATCTATGCCGGCACGCCTCGACGTATTGATGGATCACGATGAGATGAGTTCTTCTATCGGACCGTCGTGAAGAACTAAGATCTCGGTGACTTACGAAGATCTAAACCTCGATAAGGTATTAGGTGAGTATGGTGGTGACCATCACTTTGACTTGTTATGGGTGAGGGTTATATGTTCTAACCCAATATTCTCCGTATCTTGGATGGTGGCGGTGCTTGTATGTCATGCTAGTTATCTCATGCATCGAGTCATCGTATCCGCTAGGATGATGACGCCCCTTAAGAGCTCAAAGGTTTATTGTACTAAACCTGCGCAGTCGAGTTAGCTCAAGTACAATAATAAGGTTGAGTGGTACTACTTAAGGAATTAAAGATATTAATTATTTTAGCGATCGTAATGCTCTAAATAATTAATGGACGTGCGATATCTTAAATACGGGATTCAGAATGTCTAAGTGCAAGCCCGACTCACCTTGGTAAAAAGGGTAAGTCAAGATTTATTCTCTAGTGGCATGAATGAATGTTTATAAATTAATTTATGTTCTAGTTGAACATAAGATAATTAATTTATTTGAGGCCCATCTTTATTCCTTACATTTGATCCACCGGTGGCCCATCCAGCCCGTTGCTTAGTGAAAATCGGCGCCTCCTCTCTCTACATGGCAAGGATTTGATCCTCTTTATCCATAAGGATATTATTATATTTATGGGATATGTATGGATCCTTTCCTAATGGGATTATGGTAATGCATTATAAATATAAGGTAAGAGATAAGATCAAGGCTAATCCTCATTTTTAACCTAGCATATTTTCGTGTATTCCCATAGTGCTTGGGAAGGTAATTCTCGAAAATTGTGTAGAGAGGTTAGGGTGATTTTCTATAGCATTCTCCATAGATCGTCCTCACTCGACGTTGGAGATTGGGCAACCGGATACGATCCGTAAGATCAAAGCACGAGTCTCATCCGCTCATCCCGCTCATCCCCGACAGATTCAAAGGTAAACACGAGAAACCCCTACGTGTTGCAATTAATTATATAGACGCATGCTAGGAATATAATCAATGTATGGTGAATTAAACATCCAAGATAGATTCTCGGGAGAGGGTTAAAATAAGATTTCCCTACAAGTACATCCCTAGGGTCAGTCTTTTATATCTGGTTTTATCCCTTATCTTTATTTTGAGTCTAGTTTTATAATTATTTTTTTCTTGATAAATTGTTGCCTGAATAATAATAAAGATTCTGTGTTGATTATTTGCTGTGTTCTCGAGTCGCAGTCCCTGTGGATACGATATGTATACTTGATGTTTTACTATCATTTATTTGGTAGGAATATTAGCGATCAAATTTTGGCGCCGTTGTTGGGGACTGTTTAGATTGCATAGTGATAATTTTCTGGATTGTAGTTATTAATTCAAGCGTTTAAAACAAAAAATTAAAAAATTATTATATTATTTTGTGTTGCTTTAGATCCGACGGATTTTTATCTCTGCATAAATGCATGATTACAAGATCCCAAAGGAAAGAAATTATTCCATTGAATCTTTAGATTGAAAGATCACATAAGAGAGAGCGAGAAAGAAGACAAGCAATGGCGTAAAGATAACCTCAAGGCCAAGATCGGATGGCGAGATGGAGGCGATCTTGGCGAGAATGCAACAATCGGTGGCGTTGTAATCGAGATAGGCGAGATGGGTGGACGAGCACAACCCATACCGCCAACCACATATACAAAGCCACCGACGGATCGGCCCAAGGTGGAGGATGGGGTCGAACGTCAATGCGAATAATTTCGAAGTTAAAGCTCGCCTCATCGGCATGATACAAGCGGGGAGTTTGGGGAGGGTGATCAAGACCCCAATGCGCACTTGAAGCGTTCGCTCGATATCCGTGATACTATCAAGCGAGCAGTGCCGATTGGGCCGATGCCATCCGATTGCGGATGTTCGGATTTTCACCGAGGAGTCAAGCGAAAGAGTGGTTCAAGAGCTTGGATAGATCGAGGATTACCACATGGGAGCAGACTACGTGAGAAATTTTATCCAAATACTTCTCACCGCTAAGGCTCGAGAAGATCATTGCGGAGATATCCCATTTTCACAATTGGGAGATGAGTCATTGTTTGAGGCTTAGGAGCAATTCGTAATCCGCCGAGAAAATGTCCACGACATGGGTTCTCACCGTAGCGCAAGTAACACAATTTTATAGTAGACTCAATGCTAACACCGTAGCATTGTAGATGCATCACCGGAGGATGCCTTCTCAATCGTGGAATAGACGAAGCATTGAGAATTATTGAGGAGATGGCATCCAATAGCTATCAACGGCGATGGAGGCGGCCGATCGTAAGAGTGGCTGCCGCAGAGTTGGATGATAAGTATGATGACTTGTTGAGAAGTTCACAACTCTGCAGGTATGAGTACGGGTTAGAGAGGAAAGGGGATGACCGTGGCCATGGTGCAGATATGGAGGAGGTTCAATATTTGAACCAAGGAGTAATGGCTGTGGAATCGAGTGGGAATCCGCTCTATCATCCCAACAATGGAATCATCCCAATTTTTCCTATGCCGATGCATTGTAATGCTCGAGAACCACCACCGGTTTTTTGTTAATAATGGAATGATTATAGAGCCCAAGCCGAGCCTCGAGGATATGATGCAACAATTTTGGCGAGCAATCAAGCAAATAGCAACGAGTCACCAATAAATTGTGGCTCAACAAAATATTCAGATCCGCAGCTTTGGGAATAGGATGAACGCCTGAGAGCACAACAACGCCATCAACAATACGGTGATAGCCATTGGAAAACAATTGAAGATGTTAGAAAACCAAGTGGGGCAGATGGCCAATGAGAGATTTGGGATGCACAGTGAGGCAATTCCCAAGCAGCACTGAACAGAATCCTAAGAATCATACGTCTCCGAATCAGTGTAATACTATTTATTTGAGAAGTGGAGGATCCTACATAAATCATCCGGAGTACGAAAGGGACGAAGAGAATCATACGAGGGGAGAGCCAAATTCTCGCCTCGCGAGTAAGCATCGCGAGGAAGAGACGCGAGCCCAGCACGCGAGGAAAGCCGCACCTGAGAAGAACAATTACCTCGCGACAAATCTTCGCGAGGAAGGATCGCGATGCCGGGTCGCGAACAAAGACGGAGACCACGTCGCGCCATTACCTCACGATGAATCACCGCGACAAGAGGTCGCAAAGGAAGGCGGGGAGCTCGTCGCGAGGGAGTCCAGCGATGGCATCTCGCGAGGGAAAGTCAGAGAAGAAAACTCGCGAGCTGAAGACGCAAAGGATCAGAAAAGCCAAAAGCCTACTGCTCCGTTTCCTCAACGCATCGGGAAGACAAAATATGATGAGGAGTACGCCCGCTTCAAGGAGATATTCGAGAAAGTTGACATCAATTTACTCTCTTTGATGCGCCGTAAAATTGCCGGATATGTTAAATTTCTCAAAGATGCATTGGCGAATAAGAAGAAGTTGGAAATTATATTAAGATCAACCTCTCGAAGAATGCATTGCTATCTTGCGAGAGAAAGTTGCCTTTGAAACAAAAGACCCGGGAGCTTCACTTTGAGTGCGAGATTGCCGAGCATACCTTCCCAATGTGTTGTGCGATTTGAGGCGAGCATAATCGATACCTTTATCTCGTATTCAATCGCTTGAGTTGGGCAAATGAAGAAGACCTCAATTTCATTAATGATGGTGATGTGTCGATTGCATATCCTAAGGGCATAGTTGAAGATGTGTTGGTAAGAATTGAGATTTTGTCTTTCCCGCTGATTTTGTTATTTTAGACATTCCTGAATTTAAAAATCAACCGCTAATCTTAGGTTAACCTTTTCTAGCAACTGGCCGTGCTTTAATTAATGTGCAGGAAGGTGATCTCACATTTTGAGTAAATGATGAAGAGCTGAAAATCTCAATATATGATGCCATCAAGCAACACGATAGTCCAGAGTATGAAGAATTTCATTCAATCACTACGGTTGCAGCCAGCCAAATCTCGAGCTTGGATGTCACCCGACCAGTTGACAAGGGTGATACAAAGAAAAGATGGACTCGGTATGGAACTCCGAGTGACTTGTTCAAGTTTGGGGGAGGCCACTTCCACACTCAGTGGTGGTCTGCAGTCAACGCAAAATATGGAGACAAGCAAAGATTTGGTAAGAAGTATGCTGCCAAAACGCCAGATTGATCGAGGTTAGTATTGGTCGAGCTAAAGACATTTAAATTTAGCACTTGTTGGGAGGTAACCCAATGTTTTTCTTTGTTTGGGTTTGTTTTTTGTTTTTGTTCTGTTTTCTTTTTGTTTCTGTTTATTTTGTTTTTCGTGTTTGGGTTTTGTGTCCGTTTTGTGGGTTGAGTTGAATGACGAGCAGGCGATGATGAGAATTGTTTTTATTAGAAAATTTATTGCAACTGATTTTGTGAGACGAAGCATGTTATGATTATTGTGAGTATTAAGCCTTCGAGAACTTGATCACACTTTTGAAACCCGTGAGACTTGAGCTTTCTCCGTTATATCTTTTCAGTCTTGTTTCTTTCTGTGTGAATAGTTTGAAATAGCATGTGTTTCTCTAGAACTTGCTCTGGTTTTTTTTCGAGATTGCATTGATGTGCTTAAGAATTTTGAAATGATATTAGGCATTCTTTTCTTAGCCTATACACTATCCAAACACTAACCTGTTATTTTATTATCCTTTGATGAGCCCGTTTGAGCCTACCTTATTCTTTCATATAGCCGTGGGTTGGGTTATATAGTTAGTAATATTTGGCTGCTTGAATTGAGGGTTGAGAAAAAGAAAGGAAAGAAAGGAAATAAATGAGGAAAGTGGTTATTAAAAATAGTTGCTTACCCATATAAGTTCAATTAAAAAAAATAATTTGCCACAAGTGTGTGAAAAGAACATAAATGGATAAGTAACTAGTGCATTGAGATGATTATATCACTTATATGAAAATTGTGAAATTAATAGAAAAATGACTTCTTGGTATGGAAAATTGAAATACATTGTGAAAGTTTGGGAATTGTGTCTTATGATACTTATGGTGTTTTCATTATGGGATTATGAGTCACTTAGGCTAAATATATCCTACCTTACCAAAGAGCCTACATTATAACCTTTTATAAGACCTTTTTGATCTTAGTTATTGAGAACATATTTGAGCAATGGAGAATTAGACGATTTGCAAGCTTATGGTAGATTCCATGTGTTTTTAAACTTTGAGAGTATACACATCCTCCTCGATACACTCCGAGTGTTTGAGATTTCTTATATATATATATATATATATATATATATATATATATATATATATATATATATCCATGTTGTGAGGATTCAAGTTTGAGAAGGCTTATGCTTACGATTATTATGATGTCTCAAGTTTAACGAAAGATGTTGTGATTTGATTCATTCGATTTAATCTTTATTGCTCATTACTCCGGTGCTTATTGCTTTTGTCGCTCGACTCTTTGCTTGTCGCTGGTCGCCTCTCTCTTGTTCTGATTTGTTTGAGGAAAAACAAAAGTTTAAGTTTGGGGGAGTTGATAAGCCTTATTTTTACCTGTTTATAGGGCTATATTCGTTTCGTTTATAAGTGATAAGTGATCTTTTAAGTTGTCTTTTGATATATTTATGTTTACCTTGGAAGATATTATGCCGTGTGTATTTCATGTCATTTTAGCACAGGTTTTGATGTCAAAAAGGTGGATCACGATAAAGAGGAATCACTAGCCCAGTCGCGAGCTCGTGCGAAGAAGAACTGTTTGAAAACGACGTTGAATATGAGATAATGGATTGAAAAAGATGGATGTACAAAGTTGACTATGTTAAAGAGCATTTCGATAGGAGTCCGTAGGCACAAACGGATCGCAATTCGGAGTCCGGACGATAGAGAACGGAGCGAAACGACGAAGTCGCGCGCGCAGGGAATTACGCCTCGCGATCCGAGCTCGCGACCTAAGGTAGCGATGCTAGGTCGCGAGGATGAGCAGAATTTCAGCGTTTTGGAGCTTCGCGAGAGGCCTTCGCGCCTCAAGGTCACAAGCACGATTAGCATGGTGTAGGCTGCATATATGTATATATATATACGCTTTACGCACGCACACAAGAGGGAGATTGGACGAGAGAATAGAACACTATTTTTCATTCTTTTTTGCTTGCACATTTTTTTTCCTTTTTCCGTTCATTGGTTTAGCTTTAAGATTTTATTTTTAGATTCAAGTTTCATACGGCAGTGTTGATTGGAGAATTCACGTACACTTAGATACATTCACGTAGAGATTTTATGAAGCACAGAAAACTCTTTTCCCAATTTTTATTTTCTTTTGCACGTTCTTTTCCCGTTTGTTTAATTTAGTTTTTTTTTTATTTTGATTCGAGTCTTCTAGTTAGTTTTAGTCCAGTATTCCTTTTGTTTTGATTTCCAGTTCGTAGTTCAGTTTTTATTCGAGATTTTAGATTTCTTTACGGATTCAAGTCGCTACAATTGTTCATCGTGGAATCCTACGGTTTTATCTATCTATCTCAATTTATGCTTTCTTCATTTATTTATTGCTTTGGTAATTTAATTATGTGTAGCTAATTTCGTATTAATCCTAGGGTTTGTATGTCCGACTAGATTTATATGATCGATCCGTTGACTTGTTTGCCGTCCCATTCATGATTTATGATTCTCGCTTTAATTCTCATGTGTTGGTATCGCCAATATTGATGCATGCTAGTTATGTGATTGATGTCTTGGCGGAATTAATTGCATAATCGATATCCGAATTCATAATACGATTTTGCCTTGAGACCTGGCGGAGATAGGTGAAGCTGAGGAGGTTAAATCTTTGTGTGCTTTTGATAATTAGCTTACTTCTCTTGAGACCCGACGGAGATAGAGTTTAGGCTAATCTACTACTATAGTCAGTCTGGCGGAAACTATAGTTACATTAGTGATCCTTCGTATGAATGTGGATTAAATTGTAAAGCAGTTAATAGGTTAATTGTGTGAATCTGGTTAGGTTAACTTAAGTACATCCCTAGGGTCAGTCTTTTATATCTTGTTTTATCCCTTATCTTTATTTTGAGTCTAGTTTTATAATTATTTTTTTCTTGATAAATTGTTGCCTGAATAATAATAAAGATTCTGTGTTGATTATTTGTTGTGTTCTCGAGTCGCGGTCCATGTGGATACGATATATATACTTGCTGTTTTACTATCATTTATTTGGTAGGAATATTAGCGATCAATGATATATGCTAATATGAATTTATGATATTTAATTGAGCATGTTGAGTAATAAATTTGAATTAGAGCTTATTATACTAAGGGGTGGTCTCTTGTCAAGGCCACACACGGTGAGACCATCCCTAATTAATTAATAATTAATTTTAATTAATAATCTAAATTAATTAAATTAACTAAAATTAAAATTAATTAGTTTAGTATATTTTAATTGTAAATTAATAAATAATTTTGAATTAATAAACCCTAATTGCGAATAATAAACCCTAATTGTGAATAATAAACCCTAATCATGAATTAATAAACCCTAATTTTGAATAATAAACCCTAATTTTGAATTAATAAACCCTAATTATGAATTAATAAACCCTAATTTTGAATTAATAAACTCTAATTGGAAATAATAAACCTTAATTTTGTATAATAAACCCTAATTATAAATTAATAAACCTTAATTATGAATTAATAAACCCTAATTATGAATTAATAAACAAAATAAAAAATAATAAAATAAATCACAAAACTTGTGCGCGTTGCGTAAGCGCGCGCGCACACAAGTTTTTGTGTTATACTAATCAATTGTTTTATATGTTCTAAGGTAGATTATGAGAATTTAGATATACAAATAAATTTATGTATATGAGAAATGCATTAGTTTGAAGCTTGAAACGCTTTGGTTAAAGTATGAATGCATTGAGCATGTTTATTTGAGACGAGTATGTTGTAGGAACGAAGCATGTTAGTGCGTGAGTAGAGTTACGCACAAAGTTATATTTTACGCCTATTATAAATATGTGTTTCTCTGAATATATTAACTAGGACGTGTGAGACGAGTCGGGAAGTTAAATTCTTAAGTTCAAAACTTGAACTCTTATTACTTGACTTGAGTATACATATTAATGATGGAAAGTATAAGTTCGGTTTCTCGATAAGATAAATTACTAAGAATGTAATACCCTGATCGTCTAAACTTTGTTTAGATTAATTTAATCCTCCCTCCGCCCTATTTAAAATGTCTCATTTCTTTTTGGCACGTGTATTTGGAAATAAGCTATAAAGTAGTCAAAGTGATAAAAAGTAGGTAGGGTCCACACTTTTTGAAGAAATAATTACTTCATAAAATGGAATGAGACATTTGTAATGAGACAACCTAAAAAGAAAAATGAGACATTTTAAATGAAAGAGATGGAGTATTAAAATTAGGATTTCGCATCGGTAAATAATAAAGTAAAGTAGAATAAAACTAAAATAAGAAATTATGTGAATATGGATTAATCCCAATTATATAAACATACTAATATGTGTCTATACAGTATACATGTAATATGTGTACTGTGTGAATATATTATATATTAAAGATAGACATATATATAATAAAAGCTAAAACAAAAAAAAAACAAAAAAATAAGAAGAAGGTAAATTGATGGAAATCAATTGAGGAATTTGTTATCATAATATATATATATATATATATATATATATATATATATATATAGAAAAAACAAGGAAAAGAAAAAAAAATTGGGTTTGATCCCAAAAAATTAATATTTTACATAATAGGATATATATATAGAAAAACAACGAAAGGAAAAAAAATGGGTTGATCCCAAAAAAATTAATATTATACATAATAGGATATATATATATATATAGGTATCTATATTATAGGTGTGAATTGGTATGTGTGTGTCAACGTGTTGTGTGTGTGTTAAAAAGTAATATGTGAGATGTGTGCGTGTTTTTTCTTTTTGATATAAAAAAAATTTAAATTATGTAAAAGATTGAAAGGAAGATCTGATCCATTGTTGCACTTTTTCTTTTTCTTTCTTCCGTGCATAAGTTCAGTTAATAAATATTATTTTTTTTCCTTTTTCTTCTTCAATCATTCTCTCTCAATTTCTCGACTCGTTGTCGATCCATAGTTAAATACGAACCGATGTTAGTCTCGTTATTACCTAAATTCCTATGATTTAAAATTTAAATTTGGATCATGTTTTGTATTTATATATTTATTTTGAAATTTATTAAAAATAGGGAGACGACGCCAAATGCTAAAAGTCGAGAACTAATGTTGTTCGTATAATTCATATATGCTAGAATTATGAATATAACTAAATTTTACTAAGGTTAGGTTTTTGCTTATTTTTAAAGCCGAGCTATAGTCGGTTTTTCATTTTTTATTGAATGAAATGACTTCATATTTACATTCTATGTTAACCTACTAGCATATAGAATTAAATTGAGATTTTTTCGTATGCAGTAGGACAGAAAACCCATTTGGCTAAAAGTCTAAAGCTCCACGTTTGGATTAGCCGATATTTGTTTGTCAAATGTTATCACATATTTGTATTGTAGGATATATCTAGCATGACATATAAATTTACCATAATTTTCTGGACATGTTAGGTATTTTTCTAAAAACTATCTTGTATATGAAGTCGGTCATTGGAGGATACCGTAAACATTATACGAAATATAATATGACCTATGAGTTAGACGATATATAATAAGTATAGCGATTAAAGTTTGGAAGAAATTGATCAACGTTTGTATAGTTAAGTATGAGAAATCAAGAATAGTTTGTTATTAATATTTGAGCATGTGCATGCGTAGAGTTATGATTATCGCACAAAGTTATGATTTACACCTAGTCAAATATGGATATCTCTGAATAGTTGAAACAGGACATGAGATACAAAAAAGAAATGAGGATGTAGAATTTTAATGTGATTCGACATTGATTAATGATGTTAATGAATAAGCTTGTCCCCAAGCTTAAGAATAAATAAGAAGATTAAGATGATAAGAAAATATAATAATGGACGAAAACAGTAGCTCCACTATGACCAAGTGGAACCAAGTCGAGATATTTTTATATCTCTTATTATGTAATGTTGATGCAAAATCCTAATATATTAAAAGTTATCTAGTTCGTTGATGATAATCGTCGTTGTCCAAGAACCCAAATGAAGTATTAAACCTTTCTTTTGCGTAAATATAAAGTACGAGGATAATAGAGGAAGAGAAATGAGAAGTATGCTGCATTGGCTAAAAAGTAAAATATCAGGTGGGCTTTCTTATGAAACGATGAACCTAAATTTTTCATCTATGATGCTCTATTGAAATCAAGTGATATGACGTATTGATGATATTGATTGCCAAAATATTTATATTTATTTGTGAATCCTATCTATGTTGTTCGCCAACGATGAACGGTAATCGAATTCGGATCCTATGCTAGCCTAAGGTGTCTAGTATGAATTAAAGTGTAAACTATGGTGACCGTGTGCTGAAAGGTTTTCTCGGCCGGTCACAACATCTTTGGAAGGTGGCCACCTTCCCGAAGTATATGTTACAGATATGGATCATGCTAACAGAAAATGGTCTGCCCGGACAATCTTATGAAAATGAAAAATATTTAGTAAGCACATGCATTTCGAATAAAACCTTATGTGTTACTGTGATGGGCAGTGTTATTTAAAATATTTGGTATATGTCCAGTGAGTACCTAGTGCTCAGCCCTCAGCCCTGCATATTCGTTTTTTATGTGCAGATTGAGCAGGTGTTGCTATGATGATGTGTTTTTTACGATGTAAATATACATAACCTTGAGTGCACATCCTCATATGTGCATCTCACACGATTCCACTGCAAACACTTGGATATGTTAGATCTTGCTAGAATATGTAAACAAATACTTCTTTTGTACATGAATATGTACATGAATGTCAATATTATCTTCTTTTGTACATGAATTTGTTTACATATTCTCTTCTGACTCGAATATGTAAATTATAACACCTAGATCGTTGAGATCATATGTACATGAATGTCAATATTATCTTTTGGATTCACGCTGATGAACACCCAATGCCCTTTTTTTCCCTCTTCTTTTATCCCATCCTTAATCGCAGCTCCGACTAAGTCGTCCTTAGAGATAGCGGATTGTGATAAAGAAAAAAATGGTAATTTAGCTATGTTCGAACAAAACAGATTAGAGATATGACAATATCTCTTTTACAAGAATTTGATTTCATAACTGAAATCATTTTACCGAAAAATGGCTAAGACGAATCCAAGGGAATGATCTAAATCATTATGAGGTCTGAAGCGATGCTTCATCTCATTTAGAAACGAGAGTTCATAAATTAGGGTTTCTCGATGAAACTACAACCTAAATTGGTTAAAAATACAAAAAAATTCCTAAAAAGATTTGCGTTCAGTTAATCAACCCCAATAAGGTCTAAAAAGCTATCAAGTTCTACTACCTTTTGACGTTTACCAAAGATGAGATGATGTACTAAACTAGTTTTTTACGTAAAGGTGGAGCACGAAAGTGAGCAACGAAAGTAGAGGAATGAGACTCGTGTTAAAGAGGAGAGTGTACCAGGTGGGCTTTATCCTCAAGGATAAAAAGAAAATGACAAATCTTTATTTATGATGCTTTCTTTTGATAAAATGATGATGAGATGTTACCGTTAATTGTCTGTCCAAAATATTTATGCTTTATGTATGTATCATATCTGTGTTCGTTCGCCAACTTGAGGTTAATCGAATTTGAATCCTATACTAGATGGAGAATTCGTGATAAGGGTTAACGGTATACCGAGGGTGATTGCATCGAGAGTCCCTCTCGACCGGTCACAGCGTCCGTGGAATGAGACCTCCTTCTACGGCGCAAGATGATTCAGATATGGATCATACACACCGAAAATATGTATGGCAAGACAACCTTTATGGAAAAATGATAGAAATTATTTAATCAATGCAACTCACAGTTTATGATGTATGTTTTGACATTAATCCACTGAGTCTTTATACTTAGCCGCCCTGCATGTTTGTTTTTAAATATGCAGGTTGAGCGGGTGATGAGGTTGAGCAATAGGAAATCTTTTATCGCTGATAGTTAGAACCTTGAGTACACATCTTCACATATGTACCTCACACATTATTTCGCTGCAAGAACACTAAGTTATATTTTGATTAGAGAACTAGATTCATTTCAGATTAGTTAACCATTTTGTTAAGGATTTGATAGGCTAGTCTCTTACATGTAAATTATGTTTACTTTGATCTTTAAGACCTTGATATTTATGGATGTTTTCCTTGATGTATGTCTCATATCATGATAACCCCTTTCTTTCCCGCTTCTTAATCCCCATCCTGAGTAATAGTCTCGGCTAAGCCGTCCTTAGGGTTAGTGGGATGTTAAATTAATTATTTAAGTCGAGAATTAATTTCTGACTTTTTAAAGATGAGTATTAATTTTTTGATTTTTATTTAGAGATGTAATTCCCAACCCCAAGAATTACAAATACGAGAACAAGATCTAAAATAGATGAGAGCCGAAGAAATATATCGCGACTAATTTATGTCGCGTTAGGTTTACGTCGAGTCGACCTTATATCGCGTCAATAATTTTGGCCATGCCTTTTACAATGACAAGACATTCATCTAAAATCACCCTACATTGTACATTGGAGACCATTTTTCTTCACTTAGCATCACAAATACAACTTATTCTCTTCTCATATCCTAACAATTACCATCGGCACCTCCATAGAAGAAAAGAAGAAAACTTTCTTCAAGCTTTGAAATTCAATTTTTTTTCTTCCGTTCAAGCTTGTCTATGAGAATCTGAAGTGGATAAGAAGGTAGGTTTCACTCCACTCTATGTTCCTATTATTTTAGTTCCAATTTTCGTCGAGTTTGGAGTCACGTTCATGGAAAATATTACTTACTAGTTTGAGTTTAGTTTTCTTCCCTCAATTTTTTATTATGTCTATATGTTCTAAACATTGCGCTAAGCATATAGTGAAATTTCTAGAATTTAAACTCAAGTTATGTGGAGATTCTAAAATAGCTTAAATATGTAGTCTTCGTGACTATGTAGGAGCTTAAATTCTTTTTGTGAGTTGATGGAGAACCAAAGTTATTACTACAAGTTTTAGCTGAATCTTTTTCTCTATGAAATGCGTTTGTGAATTCATGTCCTTTACTAAAAGAGAAGGTTTTAAAGAAACTTAAAGTCCAACTCTTGTAGCTTAGACTAGAAAGATGTAATACCCCAATTATTTCCTTCGATAAGTTCTAGGAAATTAAAATCCTAGTTTAGCCATTGAGAAAATCCACGGCTTAAGAAAATAATTTTAAACTCTTTTCAAATAAAGAGTGATTTCGAAATTTCTAATGCTCTAAGTTTTGAAACTTCTTGCCAATGTTTTGGACATAATTACTTTGTTTGATTTAGTGATTATGTGAGGATTTATTTTATATGACAATAATTGTGCATTTTAGTATATGTTTCTAAAAAAATTATAGGAGTTAGCTAATTAAGATGCACTTAATCATGTTACGGACTAGTCTCCGTAACAAAGATTAGCGATGATGAAATAAATAGCGAATATCCAAACAGTTTAATCGGATGGAAGAAAAGAAGTATTTTTCGGGATCTACCTTCGGAGTTCTCTTTTGATTCGGCATAATTTGGATGTCATGCACATAGAGAAGAATGTGTTCGATAATGTCTTCAACACGACCATGAATGTCCGAGGAAGACAAAAGATACGATCAAATCTAGAGAAGAACTTAATTTATACGCCATGCACGAGTTGACGATGAATGAATCAACAGAAAATATCCAAAGCTTCTTATACACTTGACAATCGTGAGAAAAAGTCTTATGTGAGTGGGTAAGAGGTTTAAGATTTCGATGGGTACGCGTTCAAGATGGGTAGATGTGTAGACATGACAAAGCGAAGATGTTTGGGATGAAGAGTCATGATCATCACATTTTCATGCAAATGAATTCTACCGATTGCATTTCGTGAACTTCTCCCACCTAATGTTTGGAAAGTCAGTAATGTAATTATCTTTATTCTTCAAAGATTTAACTTCTCGAAACATAGGGCTTGATGATCCGTGCATACCCAAGAAAATATTCCGATGATTTTATGCAAGCTTGAGCGATCTTTCCCTAGTTTTTTCGACTCCATGGAACATCTACGGTTCATCTAGTCGATGAAGCCCGTATTGCGTGGCCTGTTCAATATCGATGGATGTATCCATTTGAAAGGTCTTTTCAGACATTATATATATATATATATATATATATATATAAATTGAAGAACAACATTAAAATTTTGTAGATACTTACGTAAGTTGAAGAACAATGTACGGAATAAAGCCAGGGTTGAGGGTTCTATCTGCAATGCTTACTTAGTAGAAGAAGCATCGACATTTTGCTCATATTATTTTGATGATCATGTAAGAACGAAGTTCGGAGATTTGCATCATGGTCAAGTGGAGATTAGGCACGAAGACTATCCAGATATGCTTCAAATCTTCAAGCAAGATGGCAGACCTTTTGGAAATATGTCAACGAGATATTTGGATAGTAGAGAGTATGATGTTGCTCGTTTATACGTGTTTCTCAACTGTGTTGAAGTTACAGACATTTACATGGCGTAAGTGTCGTGTTTTTCTCAAAAGTCATTGTTAATTATTATTAACTAGGATCGTAAATAGATTTTAATGTAGTTTATTCATCGATGATGTGAAAAGATCAAATCCACTGATCTCTAGCTCTGATATTCAAAGGTCGATTGAAATAGCCTTCCCGCTTTGGTTTGAGGCATATGTGAGTGTTCAGATGATTAATAGTAGGAAATATTTAATATTTAATATGTACATTTAGCCATTCTAATCGATTTTTAACTAATAATAGGTCAAAGATCATACTAACAACATTGTGAATCCGTTCATATTGTCTCTTGTCAAAAGGCCTTCAGCACTAATTAAGACGTACCCAGGGTATTATATAAATGGGTACAAATTTCACACATTAGAACATGGGTCACAAAAATCAACTATAAATAGTGGATTGTGCATTAAAGGTGAAACTTATGGTACAGACACTCAAGAACTCGATTTTTATGGGCGATTATTGGAGGTTTGTGAGTTGGAATATCCTAAGCTACCAACGAATTAATTTATGTTCTGGGATGAAGATAAGATAATTAATTTATTTGAGGCCCATCTTTATTCCTTGCATTTGATCTCTGGGCTGGCCCATCCAGGCCTGGAAGCTAAGAGAAAATCGTCCACCTCCTCTTAGAGTCCCACTGGGACTTAGCGCTATCCTCTCTATCTTAAGTGATAAGATTATATTTATTGGATATGCATAAATCATATCATGATAGGGTTTAGGGTTGCATTATAAATATAAGGTGAGAGAGAAAATCAAGGCTAATGCTCAAGCAATATTTTCGAGAATTATACTTCCCAAAAGTGTGAGAATTTTCGAAAATTGTGAGAGAAGGAAGAAGACGTTTTTTTATAGCACTCTCCATAGATTGTCCTCACTCGGCATTGGAGTTTAGGCAAACGGGATACAGTCCAGAAGATCAAAGCACGAGTCTCGATCTATTCATCCCCGACAGATTCGCAGGTAAACACGAGAAAACCCCTACGTGTTGCAATTAATTATATAGGTACATGCTAGGCATATAATTAATGTATGGTGAATTAAACATCCAAGATAGATCCTCGAGAGGGTTAAAATCGATTTCCTATAATTGGTATCGAGCCGTGTTCAAGATTCGCTCTGTTGGATTAATTCACGCTTGATTATAACGCACGCAATTAATTAATTGTGAACTGCTGCTCATCGTGGCTCGATTTATTTTTTGTCGGATTTTGTTTTCACCACAAGAAAATCCGTGGTTAGATTAGATTTTTTCCGTAAATCTTATCCGTAAAAGAAGAACGAAGACGAAAGCACGAAGAACGAGGCGGCGAAGTGCAGCGGAGAAACCGATGCACGGTGCGGCGTGCGGGCGGCGGACGCGTGGCGTGCTCGGCACTCGCGCACGCCCTCCCCGGCGCGCGTTTCTCGGCGGTCGGCGAGCAGCGAGGCGAGGCGGGCGGGCCGCGCACGGTTCGGCATCCAGCGGTGTGGGGTGCGGCGCGCGCTGGACGCCTAAGCTTCGGCGGCGGCGTGAAAGGCGCTCGGCGGTGCTCGACACATGCGGGCGTACACGGCAGCGGCGCCACGCGATCATTGAGGCGCGCACGGCGCTGGTAGCAGCACACCGCGCGCGCAGCGTAAGCGCGCCCAGCGATGCACGCACAAGATCTCGGCCGCGGGCGCAAGTCGCGGCGCTGCGAGATTCTCGGCAGCGCGTGGATTTCTCGGCGGCGCTCGGCCACCTCGGTATGCGGCGACGCGAGGAAACCTCAGCGTAACCTCGGCATGGCTCGGCGGGACGTGGGCGGCGGGCACGCGATTCTCGCCGATGCCCGACAATACTCGGCGAGGGTCTCAGCGGGACCTGGCGAGATAGCGCCGCGCGTGCACGCTCGATGTCGTGACCGCCGTAATTCTCGGAGATCGTCAGGGATCTTTGGGCGGCGTGCGCGATGCGTGGGCGAGGCTCGACGAGCAACCATTGCTCTCGGCGGCATGGGCGGCGATGCAAAGGTGTTGGGCGGTGAAGGCGATGGGCGCGTGGGCTGTGCCCTCAGCGGCCCGACCCTTTATGCCGACCGCCCAGATTTGTTTTGGGCCGACCGGACCCGGTTCGGCACCGACCGAATTTTGGCTCGGATCAAAATTTTGACCGGTTCAGATTTTCGACCGGTTCGCCCGTTCCAATGATCGCCTGTTTTCAATTTTTCACCCAAATCAGTTTTGGCGATCAGTGCGTGCCGTGCCCGCACGCGAGGTCTTTTTAGTTTGAAGATCATGCTTTGCAAATTTATGTAATAAATTACGCAGGAAGTACTGGGATCCACGAGGGCCGCGATGAGCGATTTTATTTTATTTTTATCGTTCAAAGCATGTCGTGGATGTTTAAATTATGAAGCATGCTATGTATGTTTAATTACGAGATAAACATATTACATGTTTTCGTGATTAGATCGCATAGTAAGCATGCTAGATTTATCGCTTTTTCAAGCATATTTTAGAATTACTGCGAGCATGTTTTACATGTTGAGTTCTATAGAAAAGCATGCTAGGATTACGTGATCGCATGGACAAACCTTTGAAACAAAAGTAGCAAGTAACCCGACATATTAATTTTAAAATTAAAATGTCAAAACCTCCACTTTTGATCTCTCGAACAAAGTGATACGCACCGTGAGTAAGCGTCCACAGCGTGGCTTGCTTGCTTGTTTGTCATAAGTTTGTTAGATGAGATTTCAAAATAAAATATTTTAATCTATTGAGAAGTGGGAGTTTCATGTGCGCGTGGCTTGCATATGCGATTTTTCATAAGTTCTCTAGAGATAGATTTAAAATGAGATAACAAAGGAATTTGGATTGAAAGCGGTATGGTCCTAGTGAGTATGCCAATTCTAAGAATTCATTTTCTGCTGTTAAAATTGTGGTCATTGCTTAGACATCACCTCAAGTACAACTACCCGCGAAGTCCCTTCTTGCGATAGTGATGTGGTCTAGTAAGGTCAATTATTAATTTCATTTGTCATAAGGATAAGTTGACATGGATTGAAATTAAGCGACTAAAAGGTTTATTTTAGTCTTGTCGGGGGTTCATGTATGGCGTCCACACGCGTGGCTTGTATGTGGGATTCCTTGGGCGATTGGAGGTTTCAATTAATATTGTTTTATCAAAAGGTTACAATATTATTGTTACGAATTATGTGCGATCGTATGCTAATGTGTTTACATTACTTTTCGAGATATGTCTCTTACACCGATTATCAATATGCTCGCACAAAATCCTCTATCCATCCAAATTTTATCGAGTGGAAGCGAAACATGGAATATGTTCTTATCATTGAAGAACACATGTTTGTTCTCACTACTCCCAAACCCGATGCCCTCATCGACGATCGACTAATGAGCGGCGAGAGTCGGCGAGACTTTCGCATAAGTCAAACAATATGGCCAAGTGCTATATGATGACTACGATGTCCAAAGGCTTGCAATGCAGCATCGATCGATGGTAGACGCGATGAAATATGGTCAAGTCTCGAGTAAGTTCGGACGATCGGATCGGACGGTCGCTTCCACACAATGAGAGAAATCTTGGCGTGTAAGATGGAAGAAGGAAGTTCGGTCCATGAACATGTCTCCCACATTACTCATCTCATGGATAGTCTTGATCGGTTGGGAGGAGGTATTGTGAGCCAAGGTCGATATCATCCTCAACACACCGCACAAGTCTTTGAGAACTTTTCGTGTGAGCGATCATGAGCAAGACCGAGTATACACTTAGTCGGTTGCTTAATGATCTCGTAGTCATGAAGGAGTCATGGGAAAAGGGCACATGCCCTTGCTAGCACATCTAGGGGCCCAAATTTTCCGTTGAAAATGGAAGAAGAAAAGGGCCACCAAAGGTGGTAGAGGCAAAGGAAGCAATGGGAGAGAAGTGGGAACAACAACATGTGCGCGGAGGAGGCTTGAAAAGCCAAGGAGAGGCAAGTGCTTCAAGTGCGTGCAGGATCGGGCATTAGAGGCCAGTGCCCTATGCTCGAGGCTCAAGGTACGCCATTTGCTTTAGTAACGGAAACATGTTTAGCGACTTGTTCTACCCGTTCTTGGGTAGTAGACACTGGTCCGTGATACCGCAGGGTTCCTGCGAACAAGGGAGCTGTGTGATGGCGAGATAACGATCTCCATGGGCAACGCGGCGAAAGTCGAGGCCGTTGTAGTCGGAGATGTTACTTTATGTTTTGATAGAACTGTTTTAGTATTGAAAGACGTTTTATTAGTGCCGAGTTTTGGTAGGAACCTTATTTTCGTTTCAAAACTATTTATTCTTGGATATTGATTATTTTTGATAGTGGTGTTTACGTCATAAGAAATGACGAAGTTATCGTGGTGGCACTTTATATAATTAAGCTTTATACTATTTACGCCAAACATAATACCTTTAACTATGTTGCATCTACATCAAACCTTAAGAGAAATTTTTCTTGCAAGATGACACCACATTTCTGGCATCTTAGTTTAGGTCACATCAATCTAAATAGGATCCAAAGGCGACTAAGAATGGGCGTTGGGTAATCTAACAGTTAATCCGTTCCCGGTCTGCGAATCCTATTTAGAAGGAAAGATGTCGACCGGACCTTCAAAGCGAAGGGTTATAGAGCCAAAGAAGTGTTGGAGCTAGTCGATTCGACTGTGTGGACCTATGTCAACATAAGCTCGTGGAGATGTACGAATATTTTGTCACTTTCATTGGCGATTACTCAGGTGCGGATACATATACCGCTTCACATGAAGTCCGAATGCTTTGAAAAATTCAAAGATTTTAAGGCGGAAGTGGAGACGAAGCTTGGTAAAAGTATCAAGTCATCATGGATGCGATCGTGATGGCGAATACCTCGATAACGAGTTTATGGACTATTTGGTGCGATGTGGGATTACCTCCCACTCACTACACCGGTACACCACAACATAATGGTGTGTCGAGGCGAAGAAATATGACTCTTTTAGAAATGGTTAGATCGATGATGAGTTATACAACATTGCCTATTTCGTTACGGGGTATGCCTTAAAGCGGCATACTTGCTAAATCTAGTACCATCCAAGTCGATCGGTTTGGGGCATGACTAGTTTAAACCACATAAGGATATGGGCGATCCGGCACATGTCTTTGAACAAGAAGGTTGACAAGTTGGAGGCTAGATCCGACGCAAGATTTATTGGCTATCCTAGAGGGCGAAGGTGGTTTATTCTATAGTCCTAAGGATCGGAAGGTCATTATTAGCACTAATGCATGATTCTAGAAGAGGATTATTTGAAAACCATAAATCCAAAGTTGAAATCATTCTTGAGAATTAGAAGATGATCGTATTCCACCACCGATTAAGCCAAAGGTGCGAGATGTAGGTGTTCAGTGGGAGGATCGATACGAGATACTTCAAGAAATTGAAGTGGGTCGAGTTCCTTGGTGATACTACCGTACATGTGGCTCCTATTCAAAGCAAGTTGTGCGAGATAGAGAACCACAATTTCTGCACACACCGTTGCCATTGTGCCCGTGGCGCCTCGTCGTAGTGGGAGGGTTGTTCGTCGACCCGAGCGATTTATGTTCGTGGGTGAATCTTGGTTTAGTCCCGGAAGCGAAAGCGAGCAATAATCGACCCATGGACATACTGACGATCTGAGACATTGATGCAAGATCATGGCACACCGCTATGGACTTAGAAATTGAGTCCATAACTTCTATGGATGTATCTGAAAGACACTCTACCGGATGGCAAGGAAGCCATAGGTAGCAAGAGGGTATCTGAGGAAGAGATTCAGATGGAGAGGTTTCGACTTTTAAAGCGGGCTTGTGGCGAAAGGGTATGTATACCGAGATCGCAAAGAGTTGGTTATCCAACGCTATGGATGTATCGTAAAGAGTTGGTTATCCGATCAGTTTCAAATGAAAGACTTAGGAGATGCAGCGTACATTCTTGGGATCAAGGTTTACCGAGATCGCATGAGGAAAATGTTGAGCTTATCTCAGGCGTCTTACATTGATACTGTGATTACTCGTTTTAGTATGCATCGCCGCGAAAGGATTGCTACCTTTCGGACATGGCGTTCCTTTATCTAAGGGCGATCACCTATGACTACAAAGGAGATAGAGGAAATAAGACAAGTTCTTACGCTTCCGCCGTAGGAAGTCTCATGTCGCAATGCTATGTACGAGACCGATATACGCTATATGCATGAGCATAGTAGCTAGATATCAGTCTAACCCTGGACAAGCTCATTGGACTGCGGTAAAGCATATACTCAAGTACCTGAAAAGGACTCGAGATTATAGGCTAGTTTACCAAGCAGATAGTCTAATGCCTTTGGGTTATTCAGACTCGGATTTCCAAGCTGACCGTGATGAGAAGAAGTCTACCTCAGGCTATGTGTTTACCTTGGGAGGATGAGCCGTATCCTGGCGGAGTGCAAAGCAGCGATGCATTGCGGACTCCACCATGGAAGCCGAATATGTAGCCGCTTCGGAGGCTGCTAAAGAGGTTGTATGGTTCAAGAACTACCTCATGGATCTAGATGTGGTACCTGGTTTGCCCAAGAGTATCATAGTTTCTTGTGATGACTCGGTGCGATGGCAAACTCGAAGGAACCCACGGACCCACAAGGCAACGAACACATAGAGAGAAAGTACCATGTCATACGAAATCGTTAGGCGATGGGATGTGCTGATTGAGAAGATTGGTCTGCGGATAACCTAGCTGATCCATTCACGAAGAGCACTGCCGCAAAAGGCTATAAAGAGCATATTCGAGGACTTGGATTACAAGAGATGGCACCCACTTAGAAAGGAAACTTTTGTATAAGTGGGAGAAGTAAAGTGATGGTGTTGTTTGTAATAGCTAGTAGAGACACATTGTATACTAAAAGTTTTGCTTTAGTATCGTGGGAGATGTTGGATATATATCTTCGAAAGCGGTTTGGTTGAGCTTGTATACAATGTTTCTGTTACCACTATTACAATCTCCTATCAGAATTATTTACTTGATTGCATATGTATGTCCCTTTATCTCATATATAAGTTAGATCATACGATTGTGTTGTAGATCACGAGAAGTCGTATGATTGGTCGAAGCTTAATGAGATATAAAAGTATCCTGGTGAGACAACTTGAGGACGAGTTGTCGGTATAGTGCTTGTGTAGATAAGAAGTGACTTGACTTGGTTGCTTGTCTATCTTTGGTGCGTCTTTGGCGTATTGATGGATCACGGTGAGATGAGTTCTTCTATCTGACCGTCGTGAAGAACCTAGATCTCGTAGACTTACGTTGATCTAAACCTCGATAAGGTATTAGGTGAGTATGAGTTGTTGACCATCACTTTGACTTGCTATGGGTGAGGGTTACATGAGATAACCAAGATTCTCTGCATCTTGGGTGGTGGCGATCTTGTATGTCATGCTAGTTACCCGTGTCGAGTCTTTGTATCCGATTATGGATGATGGCGTCCCTTAAGGGCTCAAAGGTTTATTGTACTAAACCTGCAGTTGAGTTATCTCAAGTACAATAATAAGGTTGAGTGGTACTACTTAGGAATTAAAGATATTAATTATTTTAAGCAATCGAGCAGCTGTAAATAATTAATGGACGTCTGATATCTTAAATACGAGGATTCGTAAAGTCTAAGTGCAAGCCGACTACCTTGGTAATAAAGGGTAAGTCGGCATTTATTCTCTAGTGGCATGAATAAATGTTTATGAATTAATTTATGTTCGGGTGAACATAAGATAATTAATATATTTGAGGCCCATCTTTATTCCTTGCATTTGATCCAGGGTGGCCCGTCCGGGCTGGAAGCTAACGAAAATCGTCCACCTCCTCTTGTAGTCCCACGAGACTCGACTGATCCTCTCTATCTTAAGTGATAAGATTATATTTATTAGATATGCATAAATCCTATCTTGATAGGGTTTAGGTTGTATTATAAATATAAGGTGAGAGAGAAAAAATCAAGGCTAATGCTCAAGCAATATTTTAAAATTATACTTCCCAAAAGTGTGAAATTTTGAAAATTGTGAGAGAAGGAAGAAGACGTTTTCTTTGCACTATCCATAGATTGTCCTCACTCGGCATTGGAGTTTAGGCAAACGGAATCTGATCCGTAAGATCAAAGCGAGTCTCGATCTATTCATCCCCGACAGATTCGCGGGTAAACACGAGAAAACCCCTACGTGTTGCAATTAATTATATAGGTGCATGGTAGGCATATAATCAATTTATGGTGAATTAAACATCCAAGATAGATCCTCGGGAGGGTTAAAATCAGATTTCCTACGGATATAACAAGTTCGAACCGTTTATCCTCGCTTGGTCACAAGCCATTCAAGTATACTATTGTGCATATCAAGTTTAAAACAATCTATGAAAGAGTGGTGGGAAGTATGCAAAATTAAAGCTCGATCTAATGTGGAAGTCTGGATGAGAGTTCTGCGTCGATAGTACCTACCCTTTTTCAAGAGGATGCATTTGGTTCGATTACTAATGTCGTTGTGGATGATGACACGACACTAGTTCATCCTGACGGTACACTCATAGACATTGAAGAGACATCTGAAGATACAGATGATGAAGTTGAATTATCAGAGTCAGAAGACAATCATACATTGGATAATGATGATGATAATGACGACGATGAATAGGGTTTGAATTTATTATATTGTATACACAAAAACGTTTTATTTTATAGTATGCACACAAAACGTTATGATATGTATTATTTGTGAAATTTTAATGCAGCATTTTTTACCTTTGTTTGCGAGATGTCTCACGGTGGGCGAGGTGCCTCGTCATCGGTCGGAGGCATCCGGATCATATACACCGTCGCCTCACCCGTCGGGCTCGAAGAAGGCATGGAGGCCTTGTCTCCAAACCGGGTAGCTCGAGCAGTGGTGCGGTGCCGTCGAGGGAGGGATGAAGATAGCCATTGTGAATGGGTATGTTATCTATGCATGTCTTAGCTAAAATAAATAATAATATTCTAATGTCTTTATTTCTTGTAAATTGCAGCATTTTATGTCCAGAGCAATGATGTAGCACGCGTGATTACTGAGTCATTAGTAAATTCATGAACCCTACGGCTTCGATTGGAAAATGGTGCCTCAAGAGTTCAAGATTTATTTCGATGAATTGAGGTTAGGTGTTGTTTATACGAGTCATTTATGTTTTGACCTTTGACACGATGATGTTGTAATCATATATTTTTGCGAAAATTTTTATTGGGATGATACGTTGGACGAGGCCATGGTCTACTCCTACTGGTGCGCAAAGGCCACCGAACGCTATAAAGATCTTGTTCACAAGATCAAGCGGCTGAAGGACTCACCCAACCTACCTCCATTTATCCACAGGTGAGATTAGGATAATTGAAGGCATATTAGGCTTGGACGGTACGTCTGGCGAAGGCGTAAGGCCAGCGACACGAATGTCCGAGCAGGATGGCGAGGGTCTTGGGATAGTCAAGCATCGGGGTGGCTCACGCTCTGCATTAGTATGCGAGAAAGATTGTAAGTATTTTGAAGTTTTAGATATAGTAAATTGATTTAAGAATCGTGATACTTGTTAATTATTTAATTTGTTTGACTTATTTATAGGCAAGAGCGTGGAGTTGACATATCGGAGGTCAATGGGATGTATTCCAAAAGTATTATACCACCGACGCGGGAGCTATCTGAGACGGAAAGCTGGAGTATCGCGGTAACTATATTCGTTAGCGCAACAACGAGCATTTAATTAAATAATAATTGTGCGAAATTATATTACAGGCGGGTTGAGGAACATGGACACAGTTGAGCCAATCTGTAGGCGGTGATGGCGGCACCGTAAATTGATAGGACTCAAATTCTAAAAATGTCCTTGGGAGCTCCTCAAAGAAAAGAATAGGATGTTTGGGCTGGTTATCTATCACGGACATACATGCAGAGCGAGCGTCATCTCATTCGGTAGAGGTGCCCAACTCTGATTCCATAGCTTATCATCAAAAGCTATTGGAGATGGAGGTCATTGGATTGTATACTTAAAGCGGTTTGGTTGAGCTGTATACAATGTTTCTGTTACCACTATTACAATCTCTATCTGAATTGATTACTTGATTGCATATATCTGTGTCCCCTATATATATATAAGTTAGATCATACGATTGTGTAGAAGATCACGCGAAGTGCGTATGATTGGTCGCTTAATGAGATATAAAAGTTTCACATTGGTGAGACAACTTGAGGACGACAGTTGTCGGTATAAAGGCTATGGTATAGATAAGAAGTGACTTGACTTGGTTGCTTGTCTATCTTTGATGCGTCTTTGACGTATTGATGGATCACGATGAGATGAGTTCTTATCGACCGTCGTGAAGAACCCAGATCTCGGTGACTTACGATGATCTAAACCTCGATAAGGTATTAGGTGAGTATGAGTTCTTGACCATCACTTTGACTTGTTATGGGTGAGGTTATATGTTCTAACCCAATATTCTCCGCATCTTGGGTGGTGGCGGTGCTTGTATGTCATGCTAGTTATCGTCATCGAGTCACCGTATCCGTTTAGGATGATGGCGTCCCTTAAGGAGCTCAAAGGTTTATTGTACTAAACCCTGCGGGTTGAGTTAGCTCAAGTACAATAATAAGGTTGAGTGGTACTACTTAAGGAATTAAAGATATTAATTATTTTAAGCAGTCATAATGCTCTAAATAATTAATGGACGTGTGATATCTTCAATACGGGGATTCGTAATGTCTAAGTGCAAGCCCGACTCACCTTCGGTAATAAAAGGGCAAGTCAGCATTTATTCTCTAGTGGCATGAATGAATGTTTATAAATTAATTTATGTTCTGAGTTGAACATAAGATAATTAATTTATTTGAGGCCCATATTTCTTCCTTGCATTTGATCCCTGGGCTGGCCCATCCAGGCCCGTAGCTACATGGAAATCGGCGCCCCCTACCCTCTAAGGCAATGATTTGATTCTCTTTATCCTATAAGGATATTATTATATTTATGGGATATGCATGGATCCTTTCCTTATGGGATTATGTTAATGCATTATAAATATAAGGTAAGAGATAAGATCAAGGCTAATCATCAATTATCCTATCCATATTTTCGTGAATCACCATAGTTCCTTGGTGAGAGATTTTCAAAAATTGCCTAGGTGGTTAGGGTGATTTTCTGTAGTATTCTCCATAGCTTATCCTCACTCGATATCGGAGATTGGGCAACCGAGATACAGTCCGGAAGATCAAAGCACGAGTCTCGATCCGTTCATCCCGATCCACTCGATAGATTCAAAGGTAAACAGAAAACCCTACGTGTTGCAATTAATTATATAGGTGCATGCTAGGAATATAATCAATGTATGGTGAATTAAAATCGAAGATAGATCCTCGGGAGAGGTTAATCGATTTCCCTACAATTGGTATCGAGCACGGGATCGATATCTTGGTTACATTGGATTAATTCACGTTTGATTATTACGCGCAATTAATTAATTGTGAATCATGCTCATCGTGGATCGTTTTATTTTTGTCGGATTTTTTTTCACCACGAGAAAATCCGTGGTTAGAATAGATTTTTCCTTGTAAATCTTATACGTAAAATAAACGAGACGAAGCACGGAGATCGAGGCGGCGGGAAGACAATTCGGAAAGCCGGACGACAGCAGCGAAGGCGCGCGGGCGGCGGCACGCGCGGCGTGCTCGGTGCTCTCCACCGCCCCCGGCTGCTGCGCGTGTTTCTCGGCGGCGGCGACACAGGCGGCGAGTGCCTCGGCGCGCGCGGCGCTTCAGCGGTGTTGGCGGCGGCTCGCGGCGGCGCGTACATCGGCGCGCAGGCGTGAGGCGCAGCGCGCCGCGGCGGCGGCGCTTCGCGGCGCGCCCGCGATCGCGGCAGCCCATGAGGGCGGCGGCGTGCGCGGAAACCTCAGCGTGTGCGAGGTTGGGCGTCGGCGTTGGGCGGCGATGGGGCCGCGATTTTCGTGCGGATGCCGGCGGCGCTTCGGCGACAGCGGCGTGAGATTCTGGCGGAAACCTCGACTTCTCGCGATTTTCTCGGCAAGCGGTAGCGAGGATGGGCGGCGACGGTGTTGGACGCAGCAGTAGGGCATGCTAGCAACCTTGTGCCCGACCGTCTTGGGCAACCCGGCCTAGACCCGGTTGTCGGCCCGAACCCGTTTTCGGCACGAATCCGTTTTGGCGAATCCGATCCGTTGCCCGTGCCGCGAGACCCGTTTTCGAAGTTTATGAAGATCATGTACTTTGCAATTCTATGTAATAGATTAGGCGAAAGTGCGAGGTTCCACAAAGTAGAGCGCGATGAGCGTTTTATTTTATTTTTAATCGTTCATTGCATGTCGTGGATGTTTAAATTATGCGAGAAGGATGCTATGTATGTTTAAATTACGTAGCCAAACATATTATATGTTTCGTGATTGGATGCGCATAGTAAGCATGCTAGGTTTATCGCGTTTTTTAAGCATATTTTAGAATTACTCATGAGCATGTTTTACATGTTGAGTTCTATGAAAAGCATGCTAGGATTACGTGATCTACATGGACAAACCTTTTGAACAAAAGACTAAGCAAGTAACCCGACAAATTAATTTTAAAATTAAAATGTCAAGACCTCCACTTTTGATCTCTAAACAAAGTGAGGCGCTTTGTGAGTAGCGATCCCCACAGCATTAGCTTGCTTGCTTTGTTTATCATAAGTTTGTTAGATGAGATTTCTAAATAAAACATTTTAAATCTATTGAGAAGTGGGAGTTTCATGTAAACGCCCACACGCTGTGGCTTGTATGTGCGATTTTCATAAGTTCTCTAGAGATGGATATAAAATGAGATAACAAAGAATTTGGATTGGAAGTGGTATGGTCTGAGTGAGTATGCCGATTCTAAAATTCATTTTCTCATTGTTAAAATTGTGGTCATTGCTTAGACATCACCTCAGTACAACTTCATGAAGTCCTTCTTGCGATAGTGATGTGGTATAGTAAGGTCAATCATTAATTTCATTTGTCATAAGGATAAGTTGACATGGATTGAAATTAAGCGACTAAAGGTATATTTTAGTGGTCGAGGGGTTCATGTGTGGCGTCCACACGCGTGGCTTGCATGTAGGATTCCTTGGGCGATTGGAGGTTTCATTAATATTGTTTTATCAAAAGGTTACAATATTATTATTACGAATTATGTGCGATCGTATGCTTATGTGTTTACATTATCTTTTCGGATATGTCTCTTTGCAGATTATCAATATGCTACACAAAATCCTTATCCGGTCCGAATTTTATCGAGTGGAAGCGAAACATGGAATATGTTCTTATCGTTGAAGAACACATATTTCTTCTCACTACTCCTAAACTCGATGCCCTTCTCGACGATCGACTAATGAGCGGTAGTCGGCGGACTTTGGCATAAGTCGAACAATATGGCCAAGTACTATATGATGACTACAATGTCCAAGGCTTTGCGCTACGACATCGATCGATGGTGAAGCGGTGAAATATGGTCAAGTCTCGAGAGTAAGTTCGGACGATCGGATCGGACGATCCGCTTCCACACAATGAGAGAAATCTTGGCGTGTAAGATGGAAGAAGGAAGTTCGGTCCATGAACATGTCTCCGCATGACTCATCTCATGGATAGTCTTGATCGGTGAGAGGAGGTATTGACGGCGACCAAGGTCTATATTATCCTCAACACTTGCCCAAGTCTTTTGAGAATTTTCACGTGAAGCGATCATGAGCAAGACCGAGTATCGCTTAGTCGGTTGCTTAATGATCTCGGGGCATGGAAGGAGTCATGGGTAAGGAGCACATGCTCTTGCTAGCACATCTAGGGCCCAAATTTTCCGTTGCAAAATGGAAAAGAAAGGGCACCAAAGGTGGCGAGGCAAGGAAATAGTGGGAGTAATGGGACAAGAACATCGCCACCGGAGGCAAAAAGCCGAAGGAGAGTGGCAAGTGCTTCAAGTGCTTGCAAGGCAGGCATTGGAGGCCAGTGCCCTATGCTCAAAGGCTCGAAATGCGCCATTTGCTAATGTGAAAACATGTTTAGCGACTTGTTCTACCCATTCTTGGGTAGTAGACACGAGTGCGGTGATCATGTTTGTTACACTGCGAGGGTTCCCGCAGACGAGTGAGGCTGCATGATGGCGAGATAACGATCTCTATGGAAAAGCAGGCGAAAGTCGAGGCCGTTGCGGATCGGAGATGTTACTTTATGTTTTGATAGAACAGTTTAGTATTGAAATATGTTTTATATGTGTCGGATTTTGGTGGAACCTTGTTTACGTTTGAAATTGTTTATTCATGGATATTACGTTATTTTTGATAGTGGTGTTTCTATCATAAGAAATGACGAAGTTATACGTGTTGGCACATTATATAATTAAGCTTTATACTATTTACGCTAAACATAATACCTATAACTATGTTGCATCGTCTACAAACCCTAAAAGAAAGTTTTCAGATGAGCGACACCACATTTCTCGGCATCTTAGATTAGGTCACGTCAATCTAAATAGGATCAAAGGCGGCTAAGAATGGGCGTTGGGTAATCTAGCAGTTACTCCGTTCGATCTTTGAATCTGATATAGAAAAATGAATGTCGACTAGACCTTCAAAGCGAAGGGTTATAGAGCCAAAAAGTGTGGAGCTAGTCCATTTCGACTGTGTGGACCGATGTCCACACAAGCTCGTGGAGAATGCAGTATTTTGTCACTTTCATTGGCGATTACTCAAGGTGCGGATATGTATTCTGCTTCACCGCAGTCGAATGCTTTGAGAAATTCAAAGAGTTTAAGGCAAGTGGAGCGAAGCTTGGTAAAAGTATCAAGTCATGTGATGCGATCGCGGTGGCGGTATCACGTCCGCCAACCCTAAGTCAACGGATTAGTCGGGGTGTGGCTAATGATCTGAGGATTAAAGGACTTAATAATAAATGAATATGAAGCGATAAAGGAAGCGATGACCAATCTCATAAAACTTCAAAGGATTAGAGGTAACCACTGGCGTATTACATACATACTAGACCAGCGGATCTTTGGCAAAAGGGTTGGTGATCGAAGGTGATATGCATCAATAATCAAAACATAACTAAGTGTTTCAAGCAATGGAGCATGTGAATTCATATATGATGATATGAATTCAAAGCTATACTATATCGTGACAAAAACTCATTGCTCAACACTTTGCCATCCATCGTTAGCTCAACATGCGTTTAAAACAAACATGCGGGGCTAAGTACAAGAATGCACTTAGTGGACTCATGCAAAATAATTTCTTTAAATTACATCGCCCATAGTATAACACGAGGATTTTGGTTGAAATAGCTCGTGAATACCAAAATACTTTATCATTTCTCAAAAGATCGCTTCCGCCGGGCATTTTCTCTGTATGTATGATCCGTATCACTTCATATAACTTTCTCATAACTATGTTCACGCCGTAAGTAGGCCTCTTCTACGGATCTTGTGACCGACGAAGATGTTGCTATCGGCTCACGACCACCTATGGTGTACGTTAATCTAGGCTAGGAATTACGCATCTAGCACGGGATCCGATATCGATTTTCTCTAAAGTTGGGGCGACCCGACAAGCTGTAATTTCCATGGTTCGCTAACCATCTCAAGATAGGATCCATACATAAAACATAAACACTTTGGGCGGGTAATTGAACAACAGTTCATAATCATTTCTCAATCGAAAGCTTTGTAAATAAATAATTTCCAAAAAGTATTATAAATAAATGGTTTTGAATAAAGCCCACCGGTATACGTGGGTCTTTCTATGTCCTTTCACGTCTCCGCTCAAATCCGTCCACCTTAACGTAAGAACTATTTTAGTATATTGGTCACGTTTCGATAGAGGCGAACATCGTCTATAACGTCCTATGTATCAAATAAGGCTAACGTCGAACTTATTTTGGCGTTTCCTAATCGAAATGATGTCGATTATGAAATTATTGACATATAAGAGATATTCCATCTCTTTAGCACATAATGTGCGTTTTAATGTACTTACGTAACATAAGTTACATTGTTACTAAGCGTACTACATCACATAGATCACGTATTATCGAATTTAGTGCGATTTGACCTTGGTCGGCGTTTTTGGTCAACGATTTTGATTTGTTCGACATTTAGTCGACATTTTGACTAAAGTCGACATTTGACTTTTTAATACTATATATGAAATTTTGTTATTTTATGTGCAATTCTTGTTCTAAAATTCCCATAAAATCATACTATGTTTAAAACATTATTTTAGAACATATTATGCGATTATATCTTATAAAATAAACTTATAACATCAATACATATAATTTATGGTTTTCGGTCATTATAATTTAATAAGCTAGACTTGTGCAAAATTCTTATAAATTCACATAACACATAGTCATCTATGAGCATCCTTACTATAACATATTTTTATTTATTGTGAACTATTTAATTAAATCTTCCTAAGTCGTATTAGAAAATTTGGACTTAGGTCGAATAATTTTAATAAATCTAATAAATTCATACAACACTATATTATGAATCTACACTATCAATATGCTATGATAACACTTAAACATGGATTATATCATAACATGTTATCATGTTCTATAATTTTCGAAATTCATAGACTTAGGTACCAAAGTTTTCCAAAAATTCTACATAAAATCATACAAGCATAATTAATACCCTAGATCATGATTTCATGCTCAAATCAACATTTAAAAATCATAATCATTAACATATCACACCCTCAAGTTTTCGGTCCACATATAGAATTTAATAGCATGCTTAATTTTGTGATATAATTATAATACATGCTCAATAACATCATATAAACACAATATCTAAACATATTAGCATATGTTCTACAATTTTCGAAAATTACACATGAATTAAGCTATAACATAACATAAATTCTAACATGTATACGAAGCTTGTAAGATTTCTAACCTTTAAATCGGAGTTGATTTGATCGGCGGAGGTTTATTTGCTCTAGGATTGGAATCAAAGATTGAAGAACACTCTCACAAATTTTCCTCTCAATTTCGGTAGTCTAGGGTTTGTGATATGGAGAATGAAGGCCTAACCTTATATTTATAGTGTTGATCAAGTTGTGTAGTAATTATTACATTAAAAATATCTCTACACCACTTGCACAAGAGAACAAAATCTTATCTTATCCTTTAACACTTTATTATGTCATCTTATCTCTTAATTAAATGCATTGGATCTTAGTTGTCACATAGTATAAAGTTTATCACATAGTATGCTACATGTGTGTGTGTCGCCTATTTCAAGGCTTTAGGATAATATTTTAATTTTTTTCTTATCTTATACCATATTATTATTATATAATATGATCACATTTGAATAGTCAAAGATTTCAACTATAACAAGTGTCTTTATTATATAGTGTGAAATTAAATATTTTCAACCTAATTTCTTTAAGATTTTATTTACTAGAAATTTCCATAGATTACTTGTTCAATTTGTTAACTAACACCACTTTACACCTCATACATGATAAGATCTTATCCTATCTTCTCACAATTCCAAACATAGTGTAAAACAATTTTTAATCACATAAAATGATGTCATTTTCGGCCATCACTAGCTTCCAACTTAGGTTACTTGATCAAATTGGCAACTACTACCACTTTACACCTATTAATGTGATAAGATCCAACTCATACCATTCATTAATTAAAGGATGATATTATCACATAAAATCATACCTAAATCCTTTAAATTTTCGCCACCTATAGCACAAGTGTGCTCCTACTTGTGCAACTTTATGTAATATCATATATTATCCTTAATAATATCATTTTATAATAATTATCATAGGACCATAATTGGATAGCAATTGAAATTAATTTATACTATAAGCTCTTACTTTCGAAAATTAGGGTTTCATACCCTACACATTTTATTTTCATGTAATAAATAGCTAACACATAGTTATGAGACACATTATAACCATAGATGATGAATTCAATCATAGAAAAATATTTAGAACAAAATTTAGATCACAAAACCCTAAATTTATAAATTAGGGTTTTCGAAACCCATCATATATGACACATGTTATTCCTAAATTTTCTAGCATTATTTTGATGATAAATAATACTCTTATATCATAAAATAATCATAGGAATTTGAATTTTATAATTCCATGATCGTTTGACCAAGTTATGGAATTATCTCTAAACGTAGACGTTTGAAACGTCTATAAATTCACATAATTGAATTTTCTCTAAAATGTTCAATATAAAGTTGTAACAACTTTTTTTATTCCTATAATAATAGGAAATTTCAAAATTTAAGCTTAAATTCTTAAAAAATAATGTAAGGCTTAACTTATCGAATTTAGCTGACTTTAGAACAATACGTTCGAATGAATATCAGAAACTATATTCCATAATTCACTAAGCGTCAGTGATTATCACACAGGAATTATCAAATTATGCTTTAGTCAAAATCGAGTGTTGACTAATTAAGATTTTTAATAATCGAGCTTAAAACCCTAATTACGATTTATATTATCGTAATTAAGTATTAAAACTACGGGATATTACATTCTACCCCCCTTAAAATAAATTTCGTCCCGAAATTTGCATACCTTGGAAAAGTTCAGGGTATTGCTCTTTCATGGCGTCTCGAGTTCCCGTAGCCTCATAACTTGTAGTGGTGTCTCCAAGGACTTTCACTAATGGTATAGATTTGTTTCTCGATTCTTTGAACCTTACGATCTAAGATAGCCGTAGGTTCTTCCACATAACTCATATCGGGGTTCAAAATCACATCATTGTGATGGATTACGTGCTTTGGATCATACGTACTTTCTCAATTGCGACACGTGAAATACATTATGGACATTGCCTAAACTTGGCGGAAGTGCCAATCGATGACTCGGGACCTATTCTCTCAAGAATTTCATAAGGTCTATGAAGCGTGGTATAACTTTCCTTTCACTCCAAATCTTACGATTCCCTTTGATGGTGAGACTTTGAGGAGCACTTTATCGCCACATTAAAATGTAGCTCGGATCTACGGGTATCGGCATAAGATTTTTGCCTATCTGAGCCTCTTTTATCCTTTGCCTAATTTGGCGAACAATTTCAATCATTTCCTCTCTTTGTATCGGGCCTAAAATTTTCCTTTCACCCACTTCATCCCGATAAAGTGGTGATCGGCATTTCTTCCATCTGATATGCCTCGTATGGTGCCATATCGATGGTTGCTGATAGCTATTATTATAAGCGAACTCGATAAGTGGTAAAACATATTCTCAAGTTTAGCCTCTATCCAATACTACAGATTAGCAACATATCCTCAAGTGTTTGGATTGTTCGTTCGGGACTACCCATCGATGCGTGGATGAAAAGTTGTGCTAAAATTCAGGTTTCGTGCTGAACTCCTTTTGCAAGCTAGTCGAAAATCTCGATGTGAACTTGAATCTCTATCGGTGATAGATTTGGCACTCCATGTAGGCGTACAATTTCTTTCACATATAGTTGGGCTAACTTCTCCGATCCATGAGTAGTCTTAATAGGTGAAAATGAGCACATTTGGTAAAGGCGATCCACTACTACCCATATAGCGATGTTTCCTTTTTGACCTTGGTAAATCCGTTACAAAATCCATTGCTATATTGTCCACTTCCATTCGGGTATTTCCAAAGGTTGTAACTTTCCATAAGGCCGTTGATGTAGTGCCTTCACTTGTTGACAAAGCGAGACAACGTTCGACAAAAGAGGTATATCTCTTTTCATACCTTCCACCAAAACCTTTCCTTTAAGTCTTGATACATTTTAGTACTTACGGGGTGGGCGGTATAAGGAGTATCATGAGCTTCACTCATGATTTCATTTGAAGGAAATTGTTATTTGGAGAGCACAATCTTTCTTCAAACAATAGGGCATTATGCAGTGCTTCGCGAAAACCTTTTAATCCTTGACCCTTACCTTGGCTCTTGCTTTCTAACTTTTCCTCCATCCTTTGTCAAGTCTACTATCCTTTTCTTAAGTCGAGACGTCAAAGTGAGTGTGTAATCGACTCGTGATAAATGCGTGGTTTTCAACCATCTCTTTCCATCCTTTCAAACTCTCTAATGAGTTTTTCTTCTCGTGTGAAAAGACATCCCATGTTGGGTTGATTCTTACGACTCGAGGCATCGGCTACCACGTTCGCCTTGCACGGGTGGTAATTTATACCACGATCGTAATCTTTTACTAGTTCGAGCCATCTTCTTTGTCTCGTGTTTAAATTTCGTTGCTTGAAAAAGTATTTCAAACTTTTGTGATCGGTGAAGATCTCACACCTTACTCCATAAAGGTGGTGTCTCGGATCTTGGTGCATGTACCCCCTTCTTGCGGTTCTAGGTCATGAGTTGGATAATTGACTCGTGTGGTGCGAGTTATCGTGATCGTAGCTATTACTCTTCCTCTTGCATCAACACGTAGCCAAGTCCATTCTTGGGCGTCGGTATAGACAACGTATTCTTTGTTCGAATCTGGAGCAGCTAAATGCCGGTGCACTAGTTAAGTTTTCTTTAAGTCTTTGGAAACTCGCCTCGCATTCGATGCATCCATGTAAATTTAATCCCCTTTGGATGGTTGGGTCATTGGCCTTGCGATCTTGGAGAATCCTTCAATGAATCTCGATAGTACCCACTAGTCCTAGGAAACTTGAATTTCGTTTTGAGTTGTCGGCGATTTCTAACCTTGCAACTTGACTTTGCGGGATCCACTTTTATTCATACTGCGGACACAATGTGTCAAGGAATATTACTTCTTTAAGCGAATTCACACTTGCTGAATTTGGCATAAAGTCGTTCGGATCTTAAGGTTTGTAAAACCGTTCTTAGGTGTTCTATGCTCTTCCTCGTTCTTGAATAGATGAGAATATCATCTATGAAGACCAAGACAAACTTATCAGGTATGGGTGGAACACTCATTCATAAGATCCATAAATCTGGTGGTGCATTGGTCGGACCGAGCGGCACAACTACGAACTCGTAGTGTCCATATCTTGTTCGGAGCGGTTTTGGATATATCTTAAGGCGCACTTTAAGTTGATTGTATCGGACTTAAGATCGATTTTCGAGAATCGCTTGCCTCTTAGCGATCGAACAAATCGTCTATCCTTGGCGGTGGATATTTGTTCTTAAGTGTCGGTTTGTTCAATTCTCGATAATCGATGCACATTCTTAACGAACCATCCTTTTTCTTGACAAGCAGGACGAGTGCTCCCCATGGTGAAACACTTGGTCTAATAAAACCCAGTCGATAACTCTTGAATTTGGATTTTCAGCTCTTGAGTTCCTTTGGTGCCATTCTATAAAGGCGCTTTTGATATTGGGGCCGATCCTGGCTCTAGATCAATTGTGAACTCTAGTTGCTGTCAGGGGTAGTCACAGTAGCGTGTCGGGAAAGGCGTCTGGAAATTCTCGAACAATTTCCGTCTTGACCCTTTTTCCGTCTTTTCTTCTCCATTTAGATAAACAAGGAATGCTTGACATTCCTTCTTGTTCATCATTCTCCTTGCTTGGAGTCACGGATATTATTGAATTCTCTTCCCATACGGTTCCATAGAAGTTTGTAACTTCTTTTCCGGTGGTTTGATCGAAATCCTTCTTTCCTTACATAGGATCGTGGAATGGTTCTCGGCCAACCAATCCATTCCTAGGATTATGTCTACGTCCCATAGGTATTATGTTCAAGTTATTTGCTAGAACCTTAAGTGAGCTAAGTTCGACTCTAAGTTCGAGCAAGCATGTATATGATCATAATACCTCCTATGGGTGACGAAATCCTCATTTCACGATTCGTTTCTTGGGGTTTAAGTTCTAACATATCAGCGCATGCTTTGGCAATAAAAGAATGTGGCACCGTGTCGAACAAAAGCTTAATAGGTATGTTGAAAAGTAATCTCATACTGCCGGGTTGCCTGGTTTTGTTGATTCTCTCGCCTATTTAGCGCATAGGCTCTGCTTTGGTGGTACGTGGTCGCGGGGTGCTTGTCGATTGATTGTTCTCATTTGTTCTTGCCTTAGTTCTTCTTGTGTTGGTGTTGTTGGGGACTCTTCTTGTATTGCCCTCAATGGCTGGGTTTGGTTAAATTTGGTTGATTGGGCCTTCCTTGTCCTCCGGGCGTGGTCTGGGGCATTCATTTGCGTAGTGGCCTCTCATACCACACTTATAGCAACCGACCTTTGCCTAATAGACATACACTGTGTGTAGCCTATTACACTTTGGACAAGGAGGAACCTTCCTCTGCTCTGTTGTCCTCCATGGGCGTGGAAATCTTGGTTTCTTCCACTCTTGCCCTGGGGTGCCATGTTACTACCGCATGGCCTTTTGTTGTTATTGTTGTTGAAATCTCCTCGGTTAAAGTTGTTATTGTAATTTCCTTCATTTAAGCTTCCCTTTGTCATGAGCAATTTGGGATTGAGTCGGTCTGAGGTTTTCCTCGGGCATCGCAGCTCCGATATCTAGAGCTCGACTCAGAGCCTCTGTATAGGTTAAGTCCCCATGACTTGCCAAAGACATCTTAATCTCGGGCCTTAGTCCTGACCTAAACTTTTCTAACATTTTCATATCGATTCTTACCATGTCGGGCGTATCTAGACATGTCACAGAAAAGACGGTCGTACTCAGTTACCGACATCTTTCCTTGCTTTAGATTGAAAAATTCAACCTCTTTCTTCTTTCTATAGCTCTTGGGAATGTACTTCTCGTACATTTCTGTCTTAAAGTCGTCCCAGTGAAGTATTCCATACATTCGGGTGTCGTCTTCCTTCTTGCCTCGCACAATCATTGGTCCGGTGAGTTGAAGCGTGACACAAGATAGTCTCTCTTGTGATACGGTGAAGGAAATCGAAAATTCTTTCTATGGCCTGACCCGTTCTTGGCGTCTTGGTCTCCCTTTTCCATTGAAGGAGGCGGGTTACGCCTAAGAAAAGTTCTTCCACCCTACGGTCGGTGGAGGTGGAGGTGTTGTGGTATAACTTCTTCTTCCTCGGGTTGGGGTGCTCACCCCTTCTCCCCCTTCTCCTATTTTTTGGTTGGGTGCGCGTCTTGGCGGCGTTACGCTAATGTAAAAATACCATTAGCATTAGTATAACGTTTTATCACAATTTACGTATACATAACATCTTTTTATAAATTTTAAGCATAGTACAGCTTTAACAAAATCACGCATCCATTTCACACTTGTTTTGTCGCAAAACCCTTCTAGGGTTATCATATATATATAAGGAAAATGCCTCATAGAGGACTTTTCTATACAAGTCGTCAGACTCAAAAAGATCTCATAGCGTTTACAAAGTACTATGCTTCTATATCTATGTTAACTGACATTTCTAGTCACTATACATACTAACCATACTATCTGTAGCACAATTTTCTTATCTACCCCTAAGTTTCATTAGGTTTTGACGTTGTTGAGTGTCCTTCAAACAGTCATATTCTTGCTTGAAACTTGCTAGTGTCCAAATATATCCTTGCCTCGTACAACAAGTAATTTAATTCTTTCAAAGGGCGGGGTATCGGATTCCGAATGTCATCTAGGAGATCGAATCCCGTGACCGATCTCTTTTCGGTATAGGCGATGGGGTAGGACATGGGTTGATGTGTTGGACTTAGGAACCTCCGTTTACAACCACTTGGTGTCCTCGTGCCATACATATTGTTGAGGAAAGGTTCTTTGGTCTTTGCTCCATACATGTCATATGTACTTTTGAGATGGTTGACAAATTACGGTAGGTCTCGAGAATCTATAATTTTCTTTATAGATAAACATACTCGCCCGCTACTTCTCTTTCATATTCTTGCCGATCTGTCGGTCGGCGAATGAGTTCTTTGGACACCATCCGGGCCATTATTCCATGGTAATGAGCTTTTATCAAAGTCGGAGAGAACTCATCGAGGTGTCCTACATCAACTCATCTTGCACAGTGTATAATAAAAGAGTCTATACTCTTATGTGAGCTCCTTGTCCAAGCCTTTCCTTCTTCTCGCCATCGAATCTGAGACAATACTAAGCGTAAGTCCGTCTAAACATATCGATAAGCGAGATAAGGTAATCGGATACATATCATTAGCGAGATAAAGCAAACATATCTGATAAGCAGATAAATGTTTACAGCAAGGATCTATGTTCAATAGGTATCATAGCCACACTTTTGGTACGAGAGAAGTTCTATTTTCAACAACTTTCTAAGTTCTTTACTTTCCACACTATTCTTTATTCTAAGCAGAATTTCAGTCTGACTTCAACTGTTTCTCACGAATTTTGGAGGAGGATTTAGGAATTTCATCCTTCTTACGAAATAAAGCTCGTTGAGATAGGATTATGTGAGCGAAACCCGTTCACAAAACGGAGTTCGGACGAAAGAGAACGAGTTAAAACAAGAACACTGCACAATGTAGTTTTCTGCCTGCGCGCCATGCGCCGTGAATACGCTTTGCCATTTGGCCGAATACGAGCTCATGCTCCGGTTTGTACGAGTTTCAAAGTTCTTTTAACTTTCTATGTTCCACATCGAACCCGTGCATCTTGCTCCTTTAATTTCCTCTTTCGCTTTCATCATTCTTTCGTTGAAAACTTGAGTTTGTTTTCAACCGACTTTTCGTTCGTTCATAAATCACTACTTGCTATAGTTCTCGCAGAGGTATAAAGTTTCCCTAATTTGCACTTCTATGTTTCAAGAGGTGAGCTTGCTTCTTATAACATCTATGTTCTTTGGGATAACATATCACTTTTCATAAAAACTTTGAAATTTGAAATAACATTTCAAATAATCATAACATAACTCATGCTTTCTTTGAATCTCACTGATTTAACAATCACTTTTGACATTGCTATGTCAACTGTTTCTCATTCTCTGCAAACTCTGTCTCATATTGCTGATACTTGTTCTCACATAACTTTTGACATATAACTGTCAACTTTTCTCATAAAACTGCAATATTCTTTCTGAAAAGCTTTCAGTAACAACTTTCTTTCTCAAACATCTTTCAATGCTTTCAAAATAGAATTTTATTCTTTTCTCAAAAACTTTCACCTTCAACACTTTGCACTTTCAAACTTTTCAATTCATTATTTGAAAAGAAATAAGTTACCTTTTTCCCGGTTTAGCTTCGATGCGATGGAGTGTTGAGCATAGTCAGCTGATCTCTAGAAGTCTAGTGACTCAATCTAGACTTAACTTTTAAAAGAAAGGAGGTTTTAGGGTTCAAAGGACAACCTTTTGGGTTCAAAGGGCGACCCGCTCGATACCACTACATCGCATCCGCCAACCCTTAAATGCGGATTAGCGGGGTGTGGCTAATAATCTGAGGATTAAAGGACTTAATAATAAATCAACATTAAACGATAAAGGAAACGATGACCAATCTCATAAAACTTCAAAGGATTAGAGGTAACCACACAACGTATTACATACATACTAGACCAACAGATCTTTAGCAAAAGGTTCGGTGATCGAAGGTGATATGCATCAATAATCAAAACATAACTAAGTGTTTCAAAGCAGTGGAGCGTGTGAATTCATATATGATGATATGAATTCAAGGCTATACTATATCGATGACAAAAACTCATTGCTCGACACTTTGCCGTCCATCGTCATTTCGACTGCACATTTAAAACAAATATGCGAATTTAAGTACAAGAATGCACTTAGTGGACTCATGCGAAAATAATTTCTTTAAATTACCTTTCGCCCATAGTATAACACGAGGATTTTAGTTGAAATAGCTCGTGAATACCAAAATCTTTATCATTTCTCAAAAGATCGCTGGTAGGCATTTTAAAGTATGTATGATCCGTATCACTTTCATATAACTTTCTCATAACTCTGTTCACTTATTTGTAAGTAGGCCTCCTTCTACTGAGACGTAACCGACCGAAGATGTTGCTATCGGCTCATAGCCACCTATGGTGTACACGTTAATCCGGTAGGAATTACGCATCTAGCACGAGGATCCGATGTCGATTTTCTATAAAGTTGGGGCGACCCAACAGCTGTAATTTCCATGGTTCGCTAACCATCTCATGATAGGATCATACATAAAACATGAACACTTTGGGCGGGGTAATTGAACAACGGTTCATAATCATTTCTTGTCGAAAGCTTTGTAAATAAATAATTTTCGAAGAAAGCATTGTAAATAAAGGGTTTTGAATAAAGCCCACACTGGTATCGTGGGGTCTTTCTATGTCACTTTCTCGTCTCCGTTGAATCCGTCCCGCATAGCGTAGAACTAGTTTAGTATATTGGTCACGTTTGATGAGGCGAACATCGTCTATAACGTCCTATGTATCAAATAAGGCTATTATCGAACTTATTTTGGCGTTTCCTAATCGAAATGATGTTGATTATGAAATTATTCAACATATAAGAGATATTCCATCTCTTTAGCACATAATGTGCGTTTTAATGTACTTACGTAGCGTAAGTTACATTGTTACTAAGCGTCTTCGTCACATAGATCACGTATTATTGAATTTGATGCGATTTGACCTTGGTCGACATTTTTGGTCAATGATTTTGACTTGGTCGACATTTAGTCAACATTTTGACTAAAGTCAACATTTTGACTTTTTAATACTATATATGAAATTTCGTTATTTTATGTGCAATTCTTGTTCTAAAAATTCCCATAAATTCATACTATGTTTAAAACATTATTTTAGAACATATTAAGCAATTATATCTTATAAAATAAACTTATAACATTAATACACATATGCTATAGTTTTCGGTCATTATAATTTAATAAGCTAGACTTGTGCAAAAATTCTTATAAATTCACATAGCACATAGTCATCTATGAGCATCCTTACTATAACATATTTTTATTTATTGTGAACTATTTAATTAAATCTTCTAAGTCGTATTAGAAAATTTGGACTTAGGTCGAATAATTTTAATAAATCGATAAATTAATACAACCTTATATTATGAATCTACACTATCAATATGCTATGATAACACTTAAACATGGATTATATCACAACATGTTATCATGTTCTATAATTTTCGAAATTCATAGACTTAGGTACCAAAGTTTTCAAAATTCTACATAAAATCATACAAGCGTAATTAATACCTAGATCATGATTTCATGCTCAAATCGACATTTAAAAATCATAATCATTAACATATCACACCTCGAGTTTTCGGTCCACATATAAATTTAATAGCATGCTTAATTTTGTGATATAATTATAATACATGCTCAATAACATCATATAAACATAATATCTAAATATATTAGCATATGTTCTACAATTTTCGAAAATTACACATATGAACTAAGCTTATAACATAAATTCTAACATGTATACGAAGCTTGTAAGATTTCTAAACTTTTAATCGGAGTTGATTTGATCGGCGGAGGTTTATTTGCACTAGGATTGGAATCAAAGATTGAAGGACACTCTCACAAATTTTCCTCTCAATTTCGGTAGTCTAGGGTTTGTGATATGGAGAATGAAGGCTCAACCTATATTTATAGTGTTGATCGAGTTGTGTAGTAATTATTACATTTAAAATATCTACACACCACTGCATGATAAGAGAACAAAATCTTATCTTATCCTTTAACACTTTATATCTCTACTACCACTTTATACCTATTAATGTGATAAGATCCAACTCATACCATTCATTAATTAAAGGATGATATTATCACGTAAAATCATACCTAAATCCTTTAAATTTTAGCACCTATAACACAAGTGTGCTCCTACTTGAGCAACTTGATGTAATATCATATATTATCTTAATAATATCATTTTAGAATAATTATCATAGGACCATAATTGGATAGCAATTGAAATTAATTTATCTATAAGCTCTAACTTTCGAAAATTAGGGTTTCATACCTACACATTTTATTTTCATGTAATAAATAGCTAACACATAGTTATGAGACACATTATAACCATAGATGATGAATTTAATCTTAGAAAAATATTTAGAACAAAATTTAGATCACAAAACCCTAAATTTATAAATTAGGGTTTTCGAAACCCATCATATATGACACATGTTATTCCTAAATTTTCTAGCATTATTTTGATGATAAATAATACTCTTATATCATAAAATAATTATAGGAATTTGAATTTTATAATTCCATGATCGTTTGACCAAGTTATGGAATTATCTCTAGCGTGAGCGTTTGAAAGCGTCTATAAATTCACATAATTGAATTTTCTCTAAAATGTTCAATATAAAGTTGTATCAAATTTTTTATTCCTATAATAATAGGAAATTTCAAAATTTAAGCTTAAATTATTAAAAAATAATGTAAGCTTAGCTTGTCGAATTTAGGCGGCGTTTGAACAATACGTTCGAAGGAATATCAGAAACTATATTCCATAATTCACTAAGCGTCCGTGATTATCACACAGGAATTATCAAATTATGCTTTAGTGAAAATCAGTGTTGACTAATTAAGATTTTTAATAATCGAGCTTAAAACCCAATTACGATTTATATTATCGTAATTAAGTATTAAAACTACGGGATATTACACGAATACCTCGATGTGAGTTTATAGACTATCTAGTGAAGTGTGGGATTACCTCCCGGTACTACACCGAGACTTACTGACAAAATGGTATATACGAAGCGAAGAAATAGGACTCTTTTGGAAATGGTTAGATCGATGATGAGTTATGTAGCATTGCTATTTAGATTACGGTATGCCTTAGAAGCAGTGACATACTTGCTAAATCTAGTACCATCAAGTCGATCGAAAAGACCCTTTCGAGTTTTGGTTTGGCGCAAGACTAGTTTAAACCACATAAGGATATGGGGCGATCGAGCACATGTCTTTGAACAAGAAAAGGCGACAAGTTGGAGGTTAGATCCGGCGCAAGGCATTTATTGGCTATCATAGAGGACGAAAGGTGGTTTATTCTATAGTCTAAGGATCGAGAAGGTCATTATTAGCACTAATGCGATTCTTAGAAGATGATTATATAATGAACCATAAATCCAAAGTTGAAATCATTCTTGAGAATTAGAAGATGATCATATTACACCACCGATTAAGCGAAGGTGCGAGATGTGGGTGTCAGTAGGAGGATTGACACGAGACACTTCAAGAAATTGAAGTGGGTCGAGTTCCTTTGGAGATACCGGTCGTCTGAGTGGCTCACTATCCGACAAGTTGTGCGAGATGAGAACCCTGATTCTTTAGCACCGTTGCCATTGTGCGATGGCGCCTCGTCGTAGTGGGAGGGTTGATCGTCAACCCGAGCGATTTATGTTAGTGGGTGAATCTTGGTTTAGTCCGGAAGCGAGCAGGGCAATAATCGACCCATGGACGTCTGCGGTGATCTGAAGACATTGATGCAAGATCATGGCGCACCGCTATGGACTTAGAAATTGAGTCCATAACGACTATGGATGTATCGAAAAGACACCTCTACGGATGGCAAAGAAGTCATAGGTAGTAAGTGGGTATCTGAGAGGAAGAGATTCGGATGGAGGTTTCGGCTTTTAAAGCCGAGCTTGTGGCGAAAGGTACACTCGGTTGAGGGCATCGATTTCGATGAGACCTTTTACAGAAATGTGACCCAGCAGACCTTGAGGTTTAACAAATGGATGTGAAAACCGCTTTTCTAGCGGTTACCTAGAGGAAGGTAGAGACATCTATGTCTGACAACAGAAGGTTATGTGGTGAAGGGTGAAGAGCATCTAGTATGGAAGCTTAAGAAGTCCATTTATGGGCTTAAGCAAGCCTCACGATCACGGAACTTACGCTTTGTGAGGTGGTAAAGTACTATGGATTTACCCGGTTGCCTAGCGAGAGTTGTGTGTATTGTTTAGATGTCAGCGGTGATGTGATATTTCTTGCACTTTATGTAGATGACATTCTTCTAGTTGGCAACAATGTGAAGTTGTTATCGAGCGTAAAGATTTGGTTATCCGATCAATTTCAAATGAAAGACTTAGGAGATGCGGCGTACATTCTTGGGATCAAGGTTTACGAGATCGCAAGAGGAAAATATTGAGCTTATCTCGGGCGTCTTACATTGATCTTGTGATTACTCGTTTTAGTATGCGAGACCGCGAAAAGTTGCTACCTTTCGGACATGGCGTTCCTTTATCTAAGGGCGATCACCTATGGCGCAAAGGAGATAGAGGAAATGAGACAAGTTCATACGCTTCCACGTAGGAAGTCTCATATGCGCAATGCTATGTCACGAGGCCGATATACGCTATGTGGTAGGCATAATAGCTGATATCGGTCTAACCTGGACAAGCTCATTGGATTGCGATGGCATATACTCAAGTACACGAAAGGACTCGAGATTATAGGCTAGTTTACCATGCGAGATAGTCTAATGCCTTTGGGTTTGATAAGCAGCGCATTTACGTTTATAGTTGATATTTGAAGATGAGTTTAGCTCGTTTAATGTGTGTTTACGTATCGATTCTAATGTTTTATCTATTTTTAGAATCTCTGCTCTTGGGTGTTCTTTTGGTGTTGTGTAGGTCTATATGTTGAAAATCGAAGCAAGGAGCGGCGCGAGCCAAAACACACAATCTGGCGTGTTCTAGCGACCAGCCTAGCGGTCGCTAGGCGGCCGCTAGGAAACAAGCGAGAACCCGGCATACGCGACCGCGAATCGTGCCAGCAATGAAGCCCGGCGAGAAAGCAGCTGGGCGATTTCGCGACGGATCGAACTTCTAGCGACCGCTAGCAATGGTCGCGAACCAACCAGCGGGCGCGAGGCGTCGCGGGCGAGAAAGCGCGGATTACCTCGCGACCACACTAGCGACCGCGAAGAGTGGTCGCGAGGCAGCGCGAAGGAAAAATTAGGGTTTGGGGTGTGCCTATATATGGCAACACCCCTCGCGCCCACCTTGATCAAGCGATTCGAGCCTCTTTTCTCGGTTTTCCATAAGTTCTTGAGTTTTAGCTTTAGGTTCCATATATTTTCATTCTAGAGTTGTTTCACGGATTGTTCTTCGTTAGTTTACATTTTGTTTACGATCCGGAGCGTTTAAATCGGACGATCTCTGCAATTTTCCGTTTATCGGCTGAGGTTGGGATTCAAGCCCAGCGTGTTCATCAACGCTACATCACGGGTTTTATATATTTAATTTCCGTCTTTATGATTAAATCGTATTTCATTCAGTTTATTATGTACGGCTAGTTTTCGTTTCTAATCTAGGGTTTGCATGATTCGATCCTATATGTTGTGATTCTGTTATCGTTATTTACCGTCCATGCATTGATTCATGATTCGATTGTGCTTATTTATATGTGTTGGTTTACGATCAATTTCGATGCATATTTAGTTGTTGGTTAATTACGTAATTGTGTTAATTGTCGATCGATATCGAATGCATGATACGAATGAGCCTTGAGTCATAGGCGAGATAGGATATTCGTAGGAAGCATATTCTTTGTGATCCGTTTGGGTTACTTGTTTTCACTAGAGGCGTATGATAATAGAAAACTAGTAATCTCTGACCCGCTTTAATAAATAACGAAATTGTCGGTTATTTATGTGATCTTCCACTTGAGTATGGATTAAAATTGGTTAATAGGAGCAGGATAAACATCGTTGTGGATTGGATTAATGCACCCTAGGGTTAGTCGTCTTTCTCTGTTTTTAAGCATCCGAGTGTTTATTGCTTTAATTTACTTCTGTTTGTCACCATTGCTTTGGATTGAGGTCCGAAGCTAAAATCTCACAAAACCATATTTGTTACTTGGATAATGATGAATCCTTGTTGGGTTAGCTTACGTATTTTAGCATTACAATCTCGTGGATCACGATACTTAAACACCTATATTTACACCTTTTCGTGTTAGAAAATTAAGCGATCAAATTTTGGCGCCGTTAAAGAGTTGTTAAGATCATATAGGAATAACTTGACAATTTGGAATTATTAATTCAAGTTGTACTTTTATTTTTATTTTATATCGATTTCCTCTTTTCCTCCGGGTGGTTTATGTTCACAAGGTCCGAGGACCTCACCGAACTACACTTTGATCCGAAATCGAAAATTCACAAAGGAGAAGGAGAGGGCAAGAAGAAAGGAAGCAATGGCAAATCGAGAATAGCAGAGGTGTTAAAATAGTACTGCCTGTTGGCGGATTTCCGCAATCTGCGTGATTGGCGACTATGGGACTCGTTGTCCTGCTCGGGCCTGAAAGACCGCTGAATTACATGTCTGAGACCTCCTGCCGGGCAATTTCAGGAGGCGGATGGGGCCCAGTGAATGCTAACAATTTTGGTGAAGCCGGCCTAATCGGCATGGTTCAAGGAGCAGTTCGGAGGAGGAGTCACGGAGGATCGAATGCCCGTCTCGAGACCTATCTCGACATTTGTGACACCGTCAAGCAGAATGGGGTGCCACAGACACAATCCGGATCGTATGTTGGATTCTCTGCGAAATCAAGCGAAGGCGGTTGAAGACCTTAGATCGTACGGGCATCAGCGGTTGGGCGATTACGTGTGAAATTCCTTTGAATACTTTCCTCCGGCTAAAGCCGAGAAGATCATAGCGAGATTTCCCACTCCCGGTTAGGAGATGAATCTTTATTAAGTCGTGGAAAAGATTGGGGGCCTATTGAGAAGGTGCCCGGCATGGATTTTCGAGGCGGCAGTTACCCGGTTTACGGTGGTGACACCTCACGAGGAGCATTGTTGGCGTCAGTGGGGTTGTCTTTTGAGCAGGCGTGTAGGCGAGGCCGGCCGCATCATAGAAGAGATGGCGGCTACTGATTTATCGATGGCGATGGAGAGAACACCGGTGGTGAAGGCTGCACTGATTGAAGGTGACTCAAAATGCGATAATATTATGGGCGGTTCACCTTGTTAAAAGCGATTTGAGAAAGAAAGGAAAGGAAAAGGCGTGGCTCGGATAAATCTTTGCGAGTCGGAGATAATCGGTAGGGCGTGAATTACATAAATCGGAGGAACAACCGTCACAGGGGAATCCGTACAATCCTAACAGCAGAAATCACCCAAATTTCTCGTCGCCACCGATAATTTTCAACGACCTCGCCGGGTTTCTCGATTCGAGCGGGTGATTCGAGGCGAAGCGAGTCTGAGAGGATATGATCTGTGGTTGGTTGTAAGCAACCAACAATTGTATGAATCGAGTCGTTTATAAGCAACATCGGGCGGAAGATCAATCATTTGGAGTCCTTGTGGCTATGGGAAGCACATGAAGATGATGGAGAATCGAATAAGTCGGATAAGCCGCACAGATGGGCGGCACAAGTCGGGCCAATTTCAAGAGTGTCTGGGTAAACCCTAAAAATCAACTGTAATGCCATTCATTTGAGGTGGGCGAGCTTATCAAAGTCACGAGGCGAGCAGGGCAAGCGGGCAAGAGAATCTCGCGACCGAGCTCACGACCGTGAGCCGGCCGCGAGAATCTGGCAGAAGGAGTTCGCGGCGGCTCGGTAGGCGCAACAAGTCAGCAGCCCGCGACATGTCGGTCAGGGACCTAGCGGCGACCTGGCGGTCGCGAGTAGTCTGGCGACGCGAAATCATCTGAAGCTTGACGCGCACCTGGCGCCCGAAGCGCCAGCGTGCGTCCGTGACGAAAGAAGATCATGCATGTTCTAGCGACCGCACCCGCGGTCATGAGTCAATCATGAAGGGCGGATGTGAAGAGATTTCCGACGTGCGTGCCTCAATTCCGTTTCAAGCCGTTTAGCCAAGCCAATCTGACGAAGTTGACGGGTTCATGGAGATGTTCAAAGGTGCACGTCAATATTCGCTACTTGATGCGCTTGAGATATGCGGGTTATGTGAAGTTTTTGAAGGATGCCGTTGCCCGATAAGAAGAAGCTTGGGAAATTCGAGGGCGATAAATCATCTCAAGAGTGCGATGTTGTATCTTGCAAAAGAAGTTACCGCTCAGCGAAAGATCGGGCAGCTTCGCATAGCATGTGTCGTCGGAGGCGGACATTCTCGAGGTTACGTGTGATTTGGGGCAAGCATCAATCGATGCCGTTGTCCATTTTAACCGATTGGAGATTGGGAGATCAAGCCGACCACCATAGCTCTTGGGATGGCGAGACACATCGGTGACTTATCCGAAAGGGATAGTGGAGGGCGTGCTCGTGAAAGTTGAATTTCATCTTCCGGTGATTTCGTTGTTCTCGACATGCGGAGGATGGGAATACACCTCTTATTCTCGGGCGACCATTCCTAGCTACGGCGAGCATTGATAGGCGTGCAAGATGGAGATCTCACCTTCGAGGTTAACGGCGAGGAGATGAAAATCTCTATATATGATGCTATGAAACGGCACTGTGAGAAGACCATGGAAGATTGTCGAGTTATAGAGCGTTGTCGCCCACTCACTTTCAATCGAGTTGATCCGGTGGAGTTTTGTATGCGAACTCGATTTTCTCACCCATGAGACCTTGATGAGGCGTGTGGCGAGATTTTAGAGTATCTTGAGTCCATCGATGAAGTCAAGGCCTCCACAGGAGTCGATGCCTTATTTGGATGTGAGGAAGCCGATTGGAGGAGAGGGCCGTGGTGAAGAAGGAAGAGACTACAGAAGATGGAGTTGAAAGAGTTCTTTGGACCACTGCGGTATGCCTTCTTAGGCGATGATGAGGCGTGCCCGATGATAATATCTTGGCTTTGGTGATGAGAGACCTGAGCGATGGTCGTGTTGAGCGATGCAATCTGCGATTGGGTGGGCGATTTCGAGATATCAAGAAATTGACCCCTCGATTTGCATGCGGATCTGTTGGAGAATGAATACAAGCGAAGGTGCAACCTCAGCGCCGATTGAATCAGGCGATGCGAGGTCGTCGGGAAAAGAAGTGTTGAAGCTCTTAGGCCAGGGCATGATCTATGCCATATTCGACGGAGTGGGTTAGCCCTACTCAAGTGGTATCGAAGGGGTATCACGGTGATCGAGGCGAAGACGAGCGAGCTTGTGGCGACAAGACTCGTAACGGGATGGCGAGTTTGCATCGACTATCGTGCTCACGAACACGGCACGAGGAAGACCATTTTCCACCGCTTTATTGATCGGATGTTGGACGGACTAGCGGGGTATGAGTTCTCTGTTTTCTCGATGGATATTCGAGGGGTACAATCAGTTGCCATCGCCCAGAAGATCGGCCTGAGGCGGCGTTCACTTGTCCGTATGGAGTTTTCACCTATAAGCGAATCTTTGTTTGGATTGTGCAATGCTCGACCACGTTCGAGGTGCATGATGTCCATCTTCCATGGGTTGATCGAGAATATTATGGAAGTCTTTATGGACGACTTTTCCGTGTTTGGCTCTTCGTTCGACCATTGTCTCCATAACTTGTCACAAGTCTTTGCAAAGATGTGAGGAGGCGAATCTTGTTCTCAATTGGGAGAAGTGCCATTTCATGGTGAAGGAAGGTATCGTGCTTGGTCACAAAGTCTCGGCGAGGGTTTGGAAGTGGATCGAGCAAAGATTGTAGCTATCGGCTGCCTCCATACAAATGTCGAATCGGTGAGGAGTTTTTCGGTCACGCGGGTTTTATAGGCGGTTCGTCAAGTTTCTCGTGATCACGAAACCATTGTGTGGATTGCTCGAGAAAGATATGAAGTTCGTGTTCACGAAGGAGTGTTTGGGCGTTCGAGAAATTGAAGTTGGCATGATCTCGACTCGGTTTTGGTCTCGCTGATTGAGTCAACCATTCGAGTGATGTGTGATCACGGCGATTGGGCGGTCGGTCTTTGTTTGGGCGAGAAGCGAGACAAGCTTTCCGAGTCATCTATTATGCAAGTAAGACTCTCGACTCTGCTCAAATGAATTACACCACCACGAAGAATTACTTGTTGTGGTCTATGCTTCGATAAGTTTAGACCTTATTTGGTGAGCACCCCACCATCGTACCTGTGATCATGCCGCCATTAGTCATCACATTGCCAAGAAAGATTCGAAGCGAGATTGGTGAGATGGATCCTCCTTCTTCAAGAGTTCGACATGGAGATCAAGATAGAAAGGGTTGTGAGAATGTGGTAGCCGACCACTTGTCGCGATTGGGCTTGATCGAAGAGAGGATAGGAAGATTGGCATAAGGAGAACTTCCGAGACGAGGCACATCTTGGCGTCATCGATCACACACCATGATACGCTGATTTTGTTAATTACTTGGTGACTGGAGTTATCTCCATCGTGAAAGGTCGTTTGAAAAGAAGTTTCTCCACGATGTTAAGTTTATTATTGGGACGATCCTCATCTCTACCGCCGATGTGCGATGGTTTGATCGTCGTTGCGTTCCCCAAGGAGAATGGGAGAACATAATCACGAGTGCCATAGTTAGTTGTTGGCGGCCATTTTCGCGGCAAAAGGCAGTGACGAATTTGCCATGATGGTTTCTTTTGGCCGATCTTAAAGATTGCCAATCCTTTATCAAGAAGTTGTGATCGTTGTCAAAGAGTGGGAATGTCACTAAACGACGAGATACCACGAAAACCATCATGGAGGTGGAACTATTTGGCGTATGGGGATCGACTTCATGGGTCCGTTCGATGTCTTGTGGTTACCGTATATTCTTCTTGCTATAGATGCGTTTCCCGTTGGGTAGAGGCAATTCCATTATTACGAGCGACTCCAAGGTAGTGATCAAGTTCCTTCACAAGAACATTCGACTCGATTTGGGTCGAGGGCATTGATCGGTGATGGGATCGCTTCAATAATAAGTGGCTGAGCGGCGTTCAGCGAAATATGGTGTGAAACGTCAGTCCTCTACCATCCACAAGCAAGCAGCAGGCGAGCTCGCCAGCGAGAGATCAAGCAGTTCTAGAAATCGGTTGTTCGTATGCGAAGTTGGGCCAGCGGTTGGATGATGCTCTTTGGGCTTCTAGGATGCGTACAAAGCTCCCGCCAGCTATCTCCATATCAAATGGTATTTGGTAAATCACGCCATTTACGGTCGACTGGAGCATAAAGCATATTGGGCGACGAGGAGAATCAACATGGACTTCAGGAGGCGGTATGATGAGGTGACCAGCTGTTGGAGCTCGGCGAGTGGAGGAATGAAGCTTCGAAAATTCTCGGATATCTGAGGAAAGAGCCGGAAATTTCACGACCTCCACATTCGTGCAAAGTTTTCGCGGGTAATGAAGTCTTACTTTACAATGCTCGACTCCGTCTATTCCGGAAAAGCTAAAGTCGAGATGGTCGGGGCCGTATCTTTTACCGTGCGCTTGCCAATGGGAGTTCTGAGCTCCTAGACTCGGGGGCAACATTTTAAAGTGAGCGGCGGTCCTCAAATCTACTCAAGTCACACTTGACAGAAGTCGGGTGACCCAGCTAAGCGAGCCATGTCTGAGGTACCGTCAGCTAGCGACGATAATTCTGCGGTTGGGAGGTAACCCATGAGTTTACTACTTTTTGTTTTTGTTGTTTCGTTTTGTTTTGGTTGTGTTTACGTGTTTGTGTAGGTGTTTCGTTGTTTTGTTAGATCCCAAGTTTAATAGCTTTCTTTTAAAAAAAAAAAAGTACCTTGCGACCACCCTAGCGACGCGAGTCGCAAAAGGTGCTTGTGAAAGTGGGCGAAACGTTTTGTTGTGCGGCGGCGAGCTCGTGGCCAAGCTCGCGATCGCGAGCTGGGCAGCGAATCCGTCGCGACCAGCCCTCGACCAGCGCCCCCGTGACCCGTTTACCATATTTCTCCCCAAATTCTAACCTACACACACACACACGTTTTTTGCAACAAAGAGCAGCAAACCCTCCCCTCTCAAGCACACAAGCACCTCTCTTCCCCAATTTTCTTGCATTTCTCCATCAAATCCACCCAAGGTATGCTATATTCGTTTAATTCTTCATGGGTTTACATTTATTGAGCATGATTAGGAAGGATTTGTTCCATTTATCCTCTTGAGGTGGGTTTAATTAACTTTGAGAGACTAGGGCTTATTTTGCTAGATTTGTGTGGTGTTTGAGCATGATTTGTCCAATGATAGGTTTATTCACGTTTATACACGTATATTGTTAGGTCGAATATTGCCTACATTGTTGATTTGGGTTTATAAATTGTGAAATAGCGTTTGAAACTTTCTTGTCTGGCGCCTGACGATCATGACTGTGTAGCGCTAGCGCGCATGCGTCTGGCGCTTCGGCGTGCTTCGTCATGGCGCCCGTCAGTGGCGGCAGCGGTCTTGTGATCGCCTAGCGACCGCTAGGTCTCGAGGGTGATCGCTAGTTTTCGCCGAGCGTCAATTTTGAATTTTTTTGGGTGTGTGTGTTTTCCCATTGTGTGTTATCTTGCAAGTTCATATGACAATATGGAAATAATTTGATTAAATTGAAGTTTGGGGATCTATATTTAGCATTACGGGTTGGCGTTGTTTTGATTGTTTCATTCATACACGGGCTAACTTTGAAATTATTTTAGGTACAAATATGCGTACTCACGGTCTGGCGAAAGAAAAGAGCATTGTCTCCGCTCCCACGACGAGACACAGATGATTTCCAAGATCGCATCATGATGAGCATCACGGCGAGCCACGCATGGCACCACGGATGAATTCGATCCGAAAATTTTGGGGTCGGGCGCCAGTGACTCGTCGAGAAGCGTTAGGATAGATTGGTGAGACTACGGCATAGGCATTCACGTTTCATGTGCCTCAATACGTGTCGAGAGATGGACATCACCAATGATGTGGCGTGGTTAGCCAGGAGGTCGGGCTGTATTGATTATCACAACCAATTATCTTACATACCGGATCCTCGCTCTCGAATTCTTGTCGACTCTCCATGTTCACAAGACAAGCGGCATGCGGACTACATCATGTTTCGGCTCGACAATGAGCCCGTCAACTCTCCGTGAAGCGAACTTAATGGAATCATCAATGGAGATCGGAAGGAAATTACATAGGGGCGTCGAGTACGGTCCAGCGTATGGCGAGTTCATGGGCGCTAGACTCGAGCACACTCCATATTATGATGCCTCGAGATCCAAGGCTAGCTCGATTCGAATCAGCGGTCCGTTCACTTCCACCGGCTCACATTCACCTTGCATGGCGTTCGAGCGCCGGCCTTTGTCCTTTCACAAGATATTAACATTACGATTGGGCCGTGTTCAACCGAAGATGCATGCGGCATGTTCTTAGCTCGGCATTTCCATATCACGATCCACGTTTCGGGTAATTCGAAGATTTGTATAGGGGATTCGTTACCCCATTCTTGATTTCTTTGGGATTACGATTGAGAGAGTCCGATCTCTCACGACATCTTCTGGACAAGGCGTGCCTATCGTCGAGCGTTCTGAAGAGCACCCGGCGTTACTTGTGGGCGTTATATGATCAAAGCGGCCAATCAATCTTCCGCGCCCAATCCCGAGCTCTGGCATAAGCGATACTTTACTCGGATCTGTTGGAATATGAGCTCCAGCGCCCGTTATGCATGGACGCGCGGCGTGAGCGCAAAGGCGGTCGAGGCGAACAACGCATGAGGAGCAAGCCGATCAAGCCGAGCAAGCCGGGCACAAGTGGCTCACGAGGCGAGCGGCATATTGCACCGCCACCGGTTCGAGGCGACCGGGATTTATGATCGATTAGATCACATAGATGGTCGTCTCGACCATATTGACGGAATTTGACATCGATTATGGAGCGACGAAGCCGTCTACACCCAACAACAAGCACGTCTCGAGCAACAACGAAGATGATGGAGATGATGCGGCAATGGAATCGATGGCGTGGATTTTATCCGCCACGAATGTAATGACTTTCAGTAAGTTTTCTCCCAACTACTTTTACGCAAACCTTATTGTTTCGCATGTTCACAATAAGTTTGGGGAGTAAACGAGTTTAGTTGGTTGAGAATCTGGTTATGTTTTCTATGCTTTATAGGTTTAGTTGTTATGCTTTGGGGTCTTTTGTCGTTTGTTGTTGGTTTTGTTTTTTTTTCGTTTTAGGTATGCATCGATCAGCGAGTTAAGTGAAGTATGTTAATCCATGTGGCGGGATCAAGGTAAACACATGCACGATATCACACAATTAGTAGAAGCGGTTGTGTCAGTGCGTATCCATCATCATCCTCAAGCGGCTACGTATTCGAACTTGGTGGTAGAGTCATAATGCGTCATTGCTTTGCACTCCATGGGGATCGGCTCCGCTCCCAGGTAAACACATAGCGAGGTAGACTTTTTCTCATCACGGTCGACTTGGAAATCCAGTGCGTATCCAGTCACCGATCCGTTTAGGATGATGGCGTCCCATAAGGAGATCAAAGGTTTATTGTACTAAACCTGCGGGTTGAGTTAGCTCAAGTACAATAATAAGGTTGAGTGGTACTACTTAAGGAATTAAAGATATTAATTATTTTAGCGGTCGAGGAATGCTCTAAATAATTAATGGACGTCGCGATATCTTAAATACGGGGATTCGTAATGTCTAAGTGCAAGCAAACTCGCCTGCCGGTAATAAAGGGTAAGTCGATTTATTCTCTAGTGGCATGAATGAATGTTTATAAATTAATTTATGTTACAGGTGAACATAAGATAATTAATTTATTTGAGGCCCATCTTTATTCCTTGCATTTGATCCCGAATTTGGCTCATCCGGGCCGTAGCTACATCGAAATAAGCACCCCTACCCTCCAAAGCAATGATTTGATTCTCTTTATCCTATAAGGATATTATTATATTTATGGGATATGCATGGATCCTTTCCTTATGGGATTATGGTAATGCATTATAAATATAAGGTAAGAGATAAGATCAAGGCTAATCATCAATTATCCATCTATATTTTAGTGAATCACCATAGTTCCTTGGTGAGAGATTTTGAAAAGTACTGGAGTGGTTAGGGTGATTTTACGTAGTATTCTCCATAGCTTATCCTCGCTCGATATTGGAGATTGGGCAACCGGGATACAGTCTAGAAGATCAAAACACGAGTCTCGATCCGTTCATCCCGATCCACCTCGACAAATTCAAAGGTAAACACGAGAAAACCCTATGTGTTGTAATTAATTATATAGGTGCATGCTAGGAATATAATCAATGTATGGTGAATTAAACATCAAGATAGATCCTCGGGAGAGGGTCAAAATCGATTTTCCTACGAGGCGGTTGCAGGTGGCGCGAGGAATCTGAGGCAGTTGCTGGTGGCGGCGGCCTTGAGCATCTGAGGCCAGGATGCTGGTGGTGAGGCGCGAGATGACGTTCAAACAGATTTAGAGGCTCGATTCTTGCTCGGCGGAGACCTTGGCGCTTCATGGCCAACTCCGTTTCCCCCCTCGTGATATCGGCTCCGTTTCCCGCACCGTGATATTTTAGGTTGTATTATGAAAACAAATACATTTATTTGCAAAACTTATCGTATGATTTAGAATTGTTTTGTTTGTTTGATTTTATACCTTTTGAAATTGTTTTGTTTGAATTGTGTTTATGATTTGGAATGATAATGTTTATCATTTGGAATTGGTTTGTTTGTTTGATATTGTACCGTTTGGAATTGCTTTGTTAGGATTGTGTTTGTTTGTAGTTGGTATGTTTGAAAACAGGTTTGTTGTTTGTTGTAAACGACCGTCCAAAATACAAATATAAGTTGTTCAGTTTTTGCACATGTAGCGACGGAATTGGGGCGGATTAGCGACGGATTAACGACGGATTGGCGACGGAATGGTGACGTGAAATAATAGAACAAATTGTATCTAACGACGTGTTATGTCCATCGTTAAATAGCGACGGAATGTCGACGGATTAGAGATGTACCAACGACGGATTGGTGAAGGATTGGTGACGTGAAATAACAAAAAAAAATATTTAACGACGGACATAGTCCGTTGTTATATAGCGATGGAGTTTCGACGGACTATCGTCGTATTAACGACGGAGTGGCGACGGTCGTTATTAGCTACGACGACAATCCATCGCCAATCCGTCGTTATTGACGACGGATTATCGTCGTATTAACGACGGATTAGAAATCAGACGACCGTTCAAAAGGTCGTCGATTAGCGACTGAACTTTTCGTCGTTATTCCGTCGCAGAAGTTTAACGATGGACAGAAATCCGTCGTTATAGGTTTCTCGACATGCGATCCAATGACAGCATAATTCCGTCGCTGATCCGTCGCTAAACGATTTTAACGACGGATCCGGCATGCTCTGCGACGGAATTTTCCGTCGCTATTCGCCTGTTTTTTTGTAATGATTGTGGTATACACTTATACTAAGAGGTAGGGCTGTAAATAAGTCAAGCTATTCGTGAACTATTCGGAGCTTGGCTCGGTAAAAGTTCGTTCGAATTTGTTTAATGAAGCTCGTTAGCTAAACAAATCAAGCTTGAGCATGGTAGTATTCGGCTCGTTAGCTGGTGAGCAAGTTCGTTAACTGATTTAGCTTTAAAATATAAAATTATTAACTAGATACAATTATTTTTTCTATAATTAGTAATTATTGTGTTAAATCTCTTAACTACTTTTATTTGTTATAAGAACACAATAAATATATTGTGTTATTATGGATAAAATAATTTATTTTTAAAATAAAATAATTAATATTCTAAACATATATCTAAATTTGGAAAGTTTGTTTGGGTTCGACTAAAGCTCAAATAAGCTCGTGAGCTCGAAATATTCGATAAATAAAATTTGAGACTCAGCTCGATACTAAACAAACCAAGCTTGAGCACGATGGTGTTCGGCTCGTCTCGGTTCGATTACACCCCTCTCTTAGAGGTGAGAAGCATGTCTCTTTCATTAGTAGTACCAAACACATGATGAAACACTATATTAGGAAAAATGAAATAGAAATGGAACTGTAAAGCATAAAAACACAAAAGGCTAATGCAATACAAACACGCTTTTCATGTCCCATGCAAATTTTCAGTCATCCCATCTTTTTGCTTCCAACATACACATAGGAGACAAAAGAAATCTCTACGTATCACTCTTGGAAGTGGAGATCACATTTTACACTCCTATTTTGAGTTAGAAAGAAAAAAAAAATAAAGGAATGGTGATGAGAGATGGAGAAAAGAGAAATGACATGAGCTGGGAAAGAATTTGACTTGTAGCCTTCTATTTTGGCAAATAATACCAACGTCTTCCCAAAGATAATTTCGTCCCTTCCTTAATCGCATGACATACAAAAAACACTTTATACTCTCTCATAATGCAACCAAATACACCCATATCCTCTGTAAGGATCGGCCAACACACCCACTTGAGCTCACATTTTTTCTTCTTCTTTAAAGCTCCTTTAGTAAAGAGAGAAAGAGATTGAGGTTCTTGCCATTTCTTTTGGGGAATAAAGAGAATGATAGGAATCCTACAAGTGGAAGGAGTCGATCAAAGAGAGGGAAGAAAGAAAAGGAAGCTAGTCTTAAAAGGTTGTTACTCTATCCTTGTAGTTTTCGAACCTAGAATTTTTCTAAATTTAGAAGAGGCTGTTTTGAAGCTTATCTAAAAAAGTTTGATGATGTTCTTGACATTAATTATGTGAACCCTACGAAGCATGAGAAGTGTAGAAGCAAGAATGTGAGTGTAAAGGTTGTGAAACTAAGTGTAGCATGTGTGCCGTAGACTTTATATTTCGAAATTTACTATTGTGTTTAGCTCAAAGATCTTCCATAATAATGTTTATGAGATGAATATCTTTTGGTATTACGTTTTTGAGCTATTTTAGTGCAATAGGTATTGAGCTTTTAAATGAAAACCCTCTTTCGAAGTTGTTGATTTTGAAACAGAAACTCCAGTGTACAACCCTACTGTTCATCCAATTTTCCGTCAATAAAAAGTTGTAAAATTTGTAAATTGTACTTTTTCTCGGAATATTATGGTGTCTTAGTAACGTCTCTGAAAATTTTCAGAATTTTTCAATGAGTTCTACTATTTGTAAAAATTGTTTGAAGAACGTTTACAGAAACTATCACAGGTTTGATAGACCTTAGGAAAACAGACATATCTCTTATAACACTTCGAATTTTGAGCTCAGTTTTTTTCTGAACGAAACTAGACATCCTTATATTTCCATAAAGGTGTGTCTCATCTCCTAGAACGTCTTGAGTCAAAAACCGAAGGTGTTTAAAGTTGATAGTGTTACAGTGAGATTCTGGAAATTTTTTAAAATAAAGAGAATAAGTGTATTCTTTAAAAAATGAACTTGAAAATATTATCCTCGTTGTTTATGAGCGAGAAACTTGACATGAATTATGAGTTTAATAAGAATTACTTAAGTATTAAACAATATTCTTCATGACATGTTAAGAATATTTTAGCTATGAATTTATATGAAATAAATATATGCTAATATAATAGTTGTGAAATCATGACTATATGATTTATGTAAGCGGGTGAAATTTGCATGAAATGTATATTTTTCTTACATATGTGAGAATGATATTTTGATGCAAAATTATTTAAATGGAATTTTCTGATAAAACAAGCAAGAGTTATTTATTTATCCTTCGCTAAAAATTGGAGTTTTCAAATATTAAAATTTTGAAAACTTGGGCTTAAGCGAATTTAGGGTTTATTTAGTCAACCTCTAGGTCGAGACTAGAATGAGATGTCAGAACCCTTTTGAGATAGATTATTTTGTAGGCTTTGACGAAGCGACGAACTAGGTGCCACCTCTTCGTCGAAGTCAAGTGACGTTTCAAGCATGGGTAAATTTCTCTCAAATGTCTATTGGAGCTATAAGTTCAAATATTATATGAAAATACATGTTATCCAATAAAATGCTTTATATGTGTATTCTTGCTTTCGTTCAATGCTCTCACTTCAGAATCTATCGAGGTACCCATCAACCTAACATGTCGTTATACGAATCATGTATACACAAAATACATTAGTAGTGAGATGGGTTGATCTCCATCATGTGCGAACATAGCGAAGGATTCTCTAGGTAGCTACTCGAGATCCACCAAGTTATGTGAGCATCGGGGACTCGGGACCTCGGTCGAGAACCAATCAAGCGGTGGCTGAGAGGTCCGAGATCATGAGAGTAACATAAGTATGTGCATCAGTAGTTATATAAATGTTTTAGTGAACTTAGATGCAGATTTTATTTGAAACCTTCTAAGTATCATCATCGGTTATAATGGATAACTTGCTCGAAAGTAATTTTGAAGTAATATGCTTTAAAATGACAATTACTCATGAGTTCTATTAGTACTCGGCACAAACATTTTCTAAATGTTTTCAAGTTGATGTTCGGTCTTGGACGTGATTTGAGGCTAAAGCGAGGTTATCCCAATTTTCAAGTTTATGCTTCCATTATGTTTTAAATTCTCGGGTAAATTATGTTATGTATTGAGTGCGATACCTTCTTTCAAGACTTATGATATGTACCTAAATGTTTGATGATTTCCCAATCGTAGGCCAAATTCTAATCGCTTGAGCGATCATTCTATCTAATGCTATAATTTAGAGACTAATTGAACTCTAATACGATCATTGTTAAGTACATTCAATATCCTCCATTCCTCCTCGTTTCTTATTCCCCACCCACTATCACCTCTTGCTAGAAAGTCTTCATTCGGGAATTTGGACATGACAAAAGAAGAAAGGAAAGTGAACTTAGACTAAGGTTGGTACATAACTTTTTTTCCCTTGGGGTTGGTTGAGGTCTGTATTCCAAACAAGTATGACAAATGTCGTCGGTCGCCTGTCGGTCCTACTGTTCGACCATTACGAGGCGAGGGGCCGTGGCGTGACGGCGAAGCTAGTCGCTCGGTTGCTCGACCGAGGAAGGAAGAGAGGGCGGGGCGACAACTCTCTTCTGCGCTTATGCGCAAGTGGTGGCGAGGTGTTGTTGGCCGTTCGGCCAAGTTGGGAGGCGATGGCGGCATTCGTTCCTCGTCGGAAGCCACTTTCGTCGAGAAAAAACAGGCAAAAAAGTCAAGAGTTTAGGGATTTAGATGAGAGATAATGGGAGGAAGCGATGCCTGCATCGGTGCACTATCGTGACCATCTGATGGTGGCGACGATGATGTCTCTTGTTTCTATTGTGAGCGAGAGAGAGAGAGAGAGAGAGAGAGAGAGAGAGAGAAAGAGGAGAATATGGGTGTTTTGTGTGGGTCTTTGCGTGAGGTAAGAGGGTGTTTGGCTAAGCTTATTTTAAAGAGCTTATAAGATGTTTGAGAGCTTATAAGACATAATGTTTGAAGAACTTATAAGTTGTCAAAGTGTTTGGGTAATTTAGCTTATAAGCTAGAGAAAGAATCGTGAGTTAGAGAGAAAATTGACGAGAAGTGAAGTCGATAGTATATATGTAGATTATAACGAGTCATAGTAAGGTTATTTTGGTAAATTCAATTGTACTTGCAAGCATGAAAAAATAAGTTGGGGTTGGGCTACTTATTTTTAAGGGAGCTTATAAGTGTTGGAGCTTATTTTCACGACTTATAGTTCATTTAGGAGCTTATTTTGTCAAACACTTTGTATGAACATAAGCTCTAAATAAACATAATCTGTTTTAAAAACTTATAAACAGCCAAACACCCTTTAAAGCGAATAAGAAAGAAGATGGCATAAAGATTGATAGATAGGCTTGGGCTTTTTCTTTTTTGTTGTTGTTTGGCCGACTTAATTATAAGTTGGGTTAGGTTTAATTAAGTTTGGGCTACGATAATAGAATAATTGACAAGTTATTATAAGGTTTGATGGGAATCAATTAGCAAACTAATAAATCATTGAACATGTAATAGCATGTAATGTATTCCTTAGCAATTTATAGTTGGTAGTCGTATAAATCTCTTATCTCTTAAAAATATTTAAAATGTATAATTATGTCTAATCACCTTTGTTAGTATTTATGCATCAAATAAACTTGTAACTACGTAGCAACATAAAAATAACTTTGTCATACTTTCTTGCAATTTTAATTTCTCGATGATTAAAATTCAATGATTTATAATTTGCACTATACTAATTAGAATGTAATTGAAAACCACGTTAAGTGTTTCACATGAAATCGTACTTGAATGTAAGTAGAATTTTGTCACTTAGGCGAGTAGAGTTGTGATTTAATTATTTAATTTCTCGTCTAGTTAGAAATTGTTGGGATTGAGAAGCGATGAATGTGATAAGCTCGGTGAAAACTAGTTTTTGACGACATCTATGTTTGAGTTCATGAGTGGCGTGTTTGAACTCAAGGATGACCTCACCAATAGGTCATGCTAAAATTAAGATAAACGATTTCACCATGTCTCGGTAAAACTTGAATTTCTCACAACTCGTTGATCGAATTCGGTTAATCATTTCTTGAGGCTTAAAAGACTTTAGTAGCTTTCTAACGGTATAAGCCAATGTTTATTGAGTGAGTTGTAGATAGTACCATATAAATCCTTATATGTCAATAACGTAGATTCTCACTTTATTAGGGTGAAGTTGGAAGAAGAGACATTAGACCATAAATGGTCCGAGGCAGATTAAGATAATCTAATAGATTAGAAAAAATATTAATAAGCATAGTATAGGCAAGGAATACTACAGTCCAATTTATAGTTAGGTGTTGAGGATCGAGATGATCGTCTAAATGTTATCTTTTAAGATAATCCATATGTTTTGGTGTAAGTAAAGTTATGACCCCATTTTAGAGGATCTTATCATATTTTAGATGTTATAGACGCAATTGATTAAAGAATGGCATTGCCATCTACATTGAGAACTTTCTTAAATAGGTTATGCGGGTCTTGGCTAATAAATTATGTGTTTGAGCCAAAGCAGTTATTTTATCAAGATGAGTGACATAAAGATGTTCGAGATTTACAAGGGTATACAAATTTATGGATGAAATTTTTAAGGACGAAGAATCGGTTTTGGTGCCCTTTGGAGGATGAACCATTCACCCTACGAACTAAGATCATACTCTAATCTAGTTATGATCAACGGACACATCTGAACTAAATGAATGGACTCAAGTTTCTTTGTGGCTCCTTTCAAACAGTTGATCTTTGCTTGGAGTGAAGCCTCACTCTGCTAAAGCATCTTGAACTTGGTGATCTCGATTAATTTAGTTACGAGTGAGCGATTTCTTTCCTTGATGAGACCATTCGACCTTGATTCGCCGATCATGTTGGCTTGATCGGCATGTTCTTGTTTTAGCTTTGTCAGTTCAGCAATGAGCTTCATCTCTGCCTCTGAAGGGTTAGTTGATTGTTGACTTGTCTCAGTAAGTTGAAACTTTTCAGTCACCTTGTAATTTTTTCTAATCATCCATGATTTGCTCCATCTCGTCCCTTGGTGAGGTTTCTTACAGTGGACACCTATTTAGATAATACGATAGTGTGGGAAATATTTTCAGTAGAGAGATAGGAAGTTACCTCAGGTTCGTTGAGACCATTGTTGATTCCCACCATGTAGCTTTCCTCATAGCTACCGATCTCTCTGGCCATCAAACACTTACTTTCATCATCAGTGCTGGAGGAGTTGCTTGATGAGTCTGAAGTGCCAGCCTTCTCAGAAACCATTGTCTTGCGCTCGCTCATCTTCTTGTCTCGTTTAGATCGGAAAGCTTTTCTTTCCTTGTGGCTCAATTCTAGGCAGTTGTGTCTGAAGTGCCCTTTCTTGCCACAGTTAAAGCACTCATCATCTTTATACCCAGATCGGCTGGGCCGTTAGATCGATTCTTATAAGTTCTTTCCTTACGGCTCATGTCGTGTCCGTAGCTCTTTTTTATACTTGTTGTATCTCTTCAGTCGGGCTTCCATTTTCTCGAATCTTTCAGCCATTAAAGTATATTGGGTTATCAACTTGTCGTTGCTTCACTCAGCTTTATCTTTTACAATGTTTTCTTAGCTTCCTTGCTCTTGTCAACTTTAAGGGCAACATCTTTACTCGTGCTGACTTGAGCATCTTATTCAGATGCTTCAGTCTTTGACGACTCTTATGTATGTCGGATGTCGTACTCGTCAGCTTTCAGCACTGAGAAGAGTTTCTTCGTAGACATCTCGTTGAATCTGGATTTCTTCTGAAGAGCTACTATATAGACTTTTCAGTCAGTAGCGGGGAGTGCCTAAAGGACTTTGAGGTTGATTTCTCTTTACGTGAACTTGTCCTTCCGTAGGGCTGAGATCTCATTGATGATTGTTACGAATCTGAGTTCCATGTCATCAATGAATTCTCCCTTCTTTTGTTTGAAGTTGTCGAAATTTTGACAAGCTATAGTAAGCTTGTTCTTCTTAATCTCCTTGGAGCCTGCACGAAGGCTTTTTAGCGCGTCCCACATCTCCTTTATTTTCTCGCATTTAATCGAACATGATGTGAGAGTTGAGAACTATTTCAGAGATGATACTATTGGTGAAGTTGTCGAGCTCGTCTTGTTTGCGTTCCTCGAGGGTGAAATCAACTCGATCCTTCGACTTGAAGTCGTAGGTGGGATCTTGTCCGCGGTATTGTGTTTATTTTCATTACCTTATCTCGAGATAATGATTGGGCCATTGGTGATGACCTCTCACATGCGGCAGTGTTCGCTACCACGAACGTAAGAAGAGAAGTTGACATGTTATAGTTAGTTTACATCATAGCAAAAATGCAGCAAGATGCAAAATATATATGATTTTATGGATCAGTTCGAAAACAACGACCGTTGGGAGAGTTAATTGTTCTTGTGAACAACCTGCTCTAATACCGATTGATGGATCCCGTTGGAGTGCGTCTTTGGTTATGGGAGGAGGATACATTAGTTAGGAAAATTTTAAATACTTTTTTTTCGATTGACTCTGGGTGTGGCTGGTCGGTGCTGGCGATCTATCTTGTGGCCGATCATGCTGGTCACCGAAGAAGAGATATCTTGTCTTGAGTGTTGTCATTTAGCAAACTTCTTGTTGCTAAAATAGTGGTCACTTGGTTTGTGGCGATGTGCTTGCACTCCACTATGGAAGCCGAATATGTAGCATCGGAGGCTACTAAGGAAGCAATATGGTTCAAGAATCACCTCATGGATCTAGATGTGGTACCTCGTTTGTCCGAGAGTATCGTAGTGTTCGTGATAACTGCAGTGCGATGCAAACTTGAAGAACCACCGACCCAAATCGACAAAACACATGAGAGAAAGTACCATATCATAATGAGAAATCATACGATGAGTTGACATGCTTATAGAGAATATTGATGCTGTGGACAACCTAGTGACCCGTTCACGAAGAGTGCTCGCAAAAATTCTCAACGAGCATGTTAGGACCATGGATTGCGCAGATGGCCCAACTTAGAAATGAAACTTTGTAGAAGTAGGAGAAGCAAAGTGATGATGTTTGTTTGTAATAGATAGTAGGAGATACAATATATACTAAAAGTTTGCTTTAGTATAAGTGAGATTAGAGATGTTTGGCGGTCTTTACGGACCGATCCGAAACCGCTTCAAAGCCCATTAAATTTTAAAACAACGGTTCGGTTCGGTTCGGTTCGAACCGCTTGGACGAGACGGTCAAGACCAACCCGTTTTGTCGGTTCGGTCGATGATCGATTTTTTAAATTGAGCATTACATATCCACTTTTTACGTAAGAGCATTTTACATTTGAGTGTAATTACGAAATATTAATTAATTTACTAAAACCATTATTTACCAACGTGTAAATAATGGTTTTATATAATAATATATTGTTTTAATCGATTTATAATATAAATACAATAATACTATTCATGTTGTATTCATCTATATATACCTCGTGAGGAAAATGCAAATTAAAATTAACAATTAAAACCTAAGTCGATTAATATTACTTGTATCTTTTGTTCACAATTCTAGCTAATATATATACGAGATAAAATCAAATGACTTGAAGTGCTAACTTTTCTAAAAAATAAAGAAAAGAGATTAAGCAATTCTAAGCTCAATCAATTTTCATAAACAACGTGTTAAAGGCTTTAATTTCGTGTGGCGACAATACATTTTCTTATGTCCATATATATATTACAATCCTCTCTCTATCTTTTAAAAGCCCATAGGGACCGGTTCCTCTACTTTGTAGACCGTATATATTAAAAGATAACAACATAAGATTCATCAAACAGGAACTCGAATCGGTTATCATTAATAGGTAGAGTTAATAATGAACAAGCTCCTCATTCTCTTAATCTATCTTCTTCTCCAAGTAGCTTATCTTTACCTGCTGTTCAACATATCCACCCTTCTCTCAAAGGCTTCGTCCTCTTTTTGGTGATCAACATCATCATCCTCCCTAGAGCGATCAATCCGTTCAACTTCTCTCAATCATACGGTATATATATATACATACATACAAACATATATATATATATATATATATGATGATGTGTCGTATGTTTTATTCTTTTCATTTGAGTGTATAAGCACCCGATGGGTAGCGGTTAGCATTGGATAATACCGGTCCGGATCCATAACAATGGTACGGGTCGGTCCGGATCTAGTATTTATTGGGCGGTTCGGGCCCGAACCAATACTAATTTATTGGTTCGGTCGGGTAAAGCCAGCCGTTGACATCCCTAAGTGAGAGATTGTTAGATTTGTATCTTGGAAGCGAGGTTGAGCTTGTATACATATTTCTTGTTTCCATTCGTTCTAACTGAATTGTTTACTTGATTGCATATGTTTGTCTCATTATCACATATAAAGTTAGATCATACGATGTGTAGAAGATCACGAAGTCTCATGATTGGTTAAGCTTATTGAGATATAAAATGATCACGGTGAGATAACTTGAAGGCGAGTTATCGGTATGAAGTGTATAGATAAGTGACTTGACTTGGTTGCTTGTCTATCTGATGCGTCTTGACATATTGATGCATCACGGTGAGATGAGTTCTTCGAACACCCGCAGTTTTGCCTTAGAAAATCGATAATATAAATCTGAGGCGTTACGTGGGTCCCTATTTCCGGATAAGAAAATTCTTGTAATGTTTAAAAAATTGCATGGTTTCTAAAGTATCAGTCTCACGGGTGAATTGAAAATTCATGAGGTTTTAAAATTTGATCCGTAGCGATCAATAAATGAATGATTTCGAAAATTTATATTTGAGGCATGAAAGATTAGAAAGTCATAACATGCATATCATATAGCGTGATTGTTTAAAATTACGTGGAGTATTATATCATATGGCGTATGAAATTTTAACATCTATATTAATTGAATTATTTATTTCAAAGTATCGTCGATTTTATTCTCGATTGAGCATATCTGAGTAATTATAATTAATTACTATATGATAAGTATATGATATGCTATTATATGTCAAGATATGTATTTTATTAGATATGTGTGTGTGCTTATGTGTGATCATGTGTGTGGACTAGTAATAGTCCACACAACATTGATAATATTATTTATTATCAAATAGTTAAAGATATTTTGGATTCAAAATCATCCATAAGGGGTCTAAGTGGTGGAAATGATGGCTAGGAGAGAGTATAAGAGTTTGTAAGATACACATGCACGTTGGTGCATGTCATATCATAACCACAATCATACATTGCTATCCATCTATCCTTATGAATGACCAGCCCATCCCACACTCTCATTCAGATTTTATCTCCCAATGAGAGTCATTCTCTCCATAATCCCCAATTTTCGTAGCCTCTTCCTCATATCAAAAACACATTTTTTTTCATTTTCAAGCTCAAACATGGAAAACTCCTTCTATCCTCAAGCACCACCAAGGTAGCCCTTTTCCACCATATTATCATCCTTTTAAAAGTTGGATGGAGAAGAAAGAGCTAGGAAGAAGGAAGAAAGTTCGAAGGAGGTAGAGATGAGAGGCGTTTATGGAAGCTTGTAGAGGTAATGGCTTTTCTCTATTCCTTTTCTTGTAATGACCGACTATTTTTCTTGTTGGAGGTGTCCTCCTAGTTTCATATTAGTTTTAAGTTGTTGGTGGTGGTGGTTGTTGAAAATAATCGGTGGAAGGAGATGGATACTGCGAGAATGGAGTCTCGGTGTCATCTATGTGTAGTGTTGTGTTGATATGTGTTGGTATGTGACTTTGGCTTGTCAAATGTTGTTGCATGTATGATCTAGCAAGAGATATATGTTACAATATGTTCATATGACGTTTTCATGGAAGCCTATAAGTTTTCTAAACTTGGAATCATGTGTAGAATTTATTTTAAGTATATGAAACTGCGTGAGCTACCGAAAATATGGAAAGTGGCGTGATGTTTTTGACTATGTTAAAGTGCTTTTATAATTCTCTGTTTTAAACCATATGTATATATATGAGTCTTGAATATCATACCAAATTTCAGCTCCATCCGAGTTCATTTTCTATTTTTCAAAATCTCTTTTGAAGTTGCGCTTCTGCGAGAGAAAGATAGACCTTGGAATAAAAATTATTTCTCCCAGAACATGATGATTTTTCACTAAAACCAGAGCATTTATAAAATAGACACATAGACATTTGATTTAGTACCTGTTTCATAATTTTGGCCTATTAGTTTAGCCGTGGTTATTTTACAAAATAAACAAGCGTCCGTGGTTTTCGAAAATATTCGGGACTATTCTGTTTTAAAGAGAAATATCATAGGGTTACGAACGACTCTGGACACCAAATTTTTATAGCACAGATTTGTTCAATAGCTTTCCAGAATGACCACTCTCATATTTTTTGATAAATACAATATTTACTATGAATTTTGGAAGTCACGTCGTATTTTATAAAAATGAGAAAGTTCTTGTACTTAGTCAAATTTTCTCCAAGTGTTGGAAAAGCATGAGAAAACCCATGTTTGTGAGTTTTATGACTTATGAATGGTGTTAAGGATATTATCACCTAGGTATAAGTATATGAGTATGATTCATGATTTTGGGACTAAGTGTCCAATCTTATTTTTATAAAGTGAATAAAGTGTAGTCGTAGTTTTATGTGTACATATATGTTTAAACATGATTACATGACACACGAATGTCCATCCGAAATGAGCATACGTTTTATCAAGGCATGACTTAGTATTGGTAAATCAACAAAACATGGCATAGGGCCATGATGCATTCTTGTTTTAAAAGTGACATCAAGCTGCAGTCGTGATTTGAAGAAATATAAGTATTGAACTTGTGATTAAAAAATATGTGTTGCATATTACGTATTCATCATTCATGAATAGATGAGCGTTATGTGAATGTATTGAATCGTGAGTTTAAAGTATGAAAGTTAGTCTGGGAATAGGTAGACCTAGAATCGAGATGTATGATGTGGCTAAGTTATATCATTTCATGAGCTTAAAGTAGACTTGTCTTATAGGACTGTCAAAGCAGAAGAGATCACCGTTGAGATCAATCAGTTCACCAAGGCGAAGGTGGGTTATATTTTACAAGGTATCTTGGGTTAGTAAGCCCAAAGTTTTTAAAGTTAAAGTTGTGAATGCATGTAAAATGTTTTGTTGCGTGCTTACCTTACGAATGATATCTGGCGCGGGGCTTCGACGAAACCGCAGATCGGGCCTTGTTTCCTTGGGGATAAGGTTTGTGTACACCAGTCTTGGTGGGTGTGGCTCGGTCGGGTCCCCGTCCATGACAAAGTTAAGGGCTTGGGAGAAATCCCTTGGTAATTGTGAAGTAGTTTTCAGTTTAAAACCTTTGCAATTATGGGGTATACATCATATCACCTTTATTTCTTAATAAGTTTTATAAAATGGGCAAGTTAACTCCTTGAGTGCATTAGTACTCAGCCCAAAATCTCTTTCAAAATATTTTGCAAGATGAGCGATGGATGGTAGGAGAACATGGCGATGGTTTCGTGGTTGTGGTCTACCTTAGAGGTCCCTATTGTTGTTTATGTTTTTGTTTAATGCTCCCATGTGGAAATATATTGATCGGGACATGTAGCCACCAAAACCTAATCATTTGTTGATATGTCACCTATAAGGTGAAGTTGAATTGAACTTCTTATATATTTAGCTCACGGGCAAGGGTCTTCATACTCCATATTCGTTTAAGTATTTTGATTTGGGTATTCCCTTGAGTGTCGATCACAGTTCTTTCATGTCCGTGAAGTCTTCATTAATTATTTTATTTATTTTATTTCACTCGTGAGTTGAGAAGCCCTTTATCGTAACGCCTGGTCTTGGATCCGAACCGGGCTTTACATCTTATCATCATTGAAGAACTAGATCTCGATGACTTCGATGATCTAAACCTCGATAAGGTTTATGTGAGTATAATTCTGACCATCACTTTGATTTGTTATGGGTGTGGGTTATATGAGATAACCAGATTCTCATTCGGGTGGTGACATGCTTATATGTCATGCTAGTTACAATGTCAGTCATATCCATTTAGGATGATGGCGTCCGTTAAGGAGCTCAAAGGTTTATTGTATTAAACCATGCAGGTTGAATTAACTTAAGTATAATAATAAGGTTGAGTGGTACTCTTAGAATTAAAGAGTTAATTATTTTAAGCGATAGAATGTAAATAATTAATGGACGTCGATATCTTAAATATGGAGATTCCTATGTCTAGTGAAAGCCACTCAACTTCTGGTAATAAAAGGCAAGTCGACATTTATTCTCTGGTGAAATGAATAAATGTTTATGAATTAATTATGTTACAGTGCGACATAAGATAATTAATTCATTTAGACTAAATCTTTATTCCTTACATTTGATCCTTAGGCGGCTCTCAAGATTGGCTGATATTTTCACCATTACATGTAGAGTCCCACTTGGGACTCATTACGATAATGTATTATTTTAATGCATCTCGGTTTTAGATAGATATTATCGATATTATTGATATCGATAGATATGATCGATATCATTAGATATCGAGATATTATCTTATATTATTAGATATCGAGATAATTAATCTAGATATGTTTTATCGCAAGATATTATTGTATTTATTAGATATCTGGGGATCTATCTAAATGGGATTCTAGGATGCATTACAAATAAAGGTGAGAAAAATCGAAATAATCCTATTCATTTGTGTAAGATTTTGAAAATCTCATGAACACCGGCGGGAAGTGAAATTTTGCGTGTTTTCATAGATTACTCTTACTCGTTATTGGAGAATAGGCATCGGGATATAATCCGGAAGATCGAAATGAAATCGTTGATCTCATCACAGAAATTCATAGGTAAACACGGTAAACACCTACGTCTTGTAATTAATTATATTGATATATGCTACTATATAATCAATGTATGGTGAATTAAATATCTAAGACACATCGTGGAAGAGGTAAAATCGATTTTCCTACGATCGTTGGAGAGCCAATCGTTCTTCTATTGTCGTTTGAATTCTTCGCTTGAGAATCCTCGTTTGCGAATCGCATCATAGTACATTGTAGCTCGCAACTCAAAATTCTTCGATAAGGCGGATATTACGAATCGCTAACGCAGTGGCGATCGAACATTCGAGCTTAATATATTATGTCTTCTTGTTGAGTTGACTCGTGTTTTATCGGCATTAGCTTCAAGTTGAGCGATCGAGAGCTCCGTCTTTGTCGTGTGGACTGCGTCTTTTGTCGACGGACACGAGTCGATGATGCTTTCAGCGGCGTTGATAAATACACTTGACCTTTCATCTGACTTTGGCGATATAGCGGCATTGATGTAATACCCCAGATTTTCATAGCTCGATTAGCGCTAAGTGCGTAATTAATTAGAAATTAATTACGTGGTGATAGGAACAATCTCCTCGGATAAGATTTTATAAAAAGTTTTAACTTAAGATTTATTATAGAATATTACGATTGATTGATTGAATGATAAATCTTTCAATTAGTATTTTATTTCGGTGTTTATTTAGAAAGAGTGAATTATAAAGTTTGATTCACTAGAATTTCTATATTTCTAATTGCTTTATATTGATTTTATAATTTCAAAAAATTACATTATGTTATATTATTTTAAAGCTTATTATAAGTAAAGAATGTTCTAGACTTTAGTGGCTTCTCAAGGAAGCCATTTAATTAACTTGGTGGAAGACTCCAATAGTAACTAAGACTCTTATAAATAGGTTATAAGTCATGTGCAGACTCATTTTGCTCCAATCTTCCAAAATTTTAGAAGAACACTGCACCGTGAAAATTTCTCTTCCTTCATTTAATCTTCTGTCAATCTTCATGTTTCGAGGATTCAAATACGTGGGCTTTGTTAAAAGTTTTGTTCTTGATTCTTGAACTATTTATGCATAGATCTACTCCTTTAAGAATGATTTATGCTTGAATCATGTATTGATTTGTCATTTTCATGAAAACCTAAACTTTAGTAGAGAACCTAATTTTTACCTTGAGGATTTATTGATGATTTCTTGAATCGAGCTTAGATCTATGGAATTAGAGATGTTTAAACATGTAGAGAGTCGATTGTGGAAACAAAATTTGAACCTTCCATTTTCCTCTCATGACCGAAAACAATAGGCTTGGATTCAAGATGATTTGGTTCTTGTTTGTTTAAATTAAGCTTATATTTATGTAATTAAAGATATTTGAGCATGTTTAGAGTCGATTTAAAAAATCGATCCTATGAATTTTCCTATGAGGACCCGAAAATGAGGGCTCATATTTTGAGATGATTTGGCTTTGAATTGTTTATAATCGTTAGTACATATGCGATTATATGTATATGATCTTGTTGGCAAAAGAAATTGGAGTTAAAATCGACTCGGTAAAACCCTAATTTATTATACTTATGGGTCTTGAGAAACTATGGATTTGATTTTATATGAGTTGTTTGATTTCATAAGTATGATCTAGTATATGAAGTAGCTTATTTTGAATTATTGAGATTTTTCTATCTGAAAAGATAGATTTAGTTTCGATTCTGAAAGGATTTTGTGATTTTGACTTGATATTTGAAGTTTGATTTCAAAACATAGGTTCTGTGAGTATATAACTTGATCGAAGACTTACTTGATCGAAGTTTCAAACGGAAGATTAGAAAGCTAAAGATTTTCATATATTCGTTATGGTATTATATATTATGGAGTTGAAAAGATTTAAGTTCTATAAACTACATTCTTAATAAGTTAAGCAGTTTAGTTTTGGATGCATTGACTAGCGACTTAGCTTAATCATAGAGTATAGAAATTAGAAACTCTTAGTTCCTCTTTCTCGTATTTATTCTTCTTATTTCCTTATTAAGGAACAAGTGGGCGAATAGACATCAAGAAAGGAAGAGCGAGAAAGTCTCGAGGCAGTTTCGGTGGGCTTTCTAAACTAAAATATGTTTATGCACAAGTTTATGATATTAAGCATGTGAATTTTATAAAGTTAATTGACTTGTTTTTGAGCATATTGCATATGCATCTAGAGATTCTGATATCGGTCATATGCTGGCATAGTAAGGTTTGTGTACAGTTGGCCTTTGGCGAGGTGTTTGAAGGAGCCTCTTCCACACAAGTCGTGATATGGTGTTTATTTAAGATTTAACATGTTATGATTTGAATTGTTAGCATGTGCATTGATCATGAAGTAAGAAATTTGAAAGTATGATTCTGGTTTTTCTTAAAACCAGAATCTAAGAAAGTGGCAAGTCGATTATATAGCTCTAGAGCATGTTTCGTTGTTTTCGCAATTGTCCTTGAGTGCATCAAGTACTCATGCCCATGTATTTCTAAATGCGGATAGTGCGAGGAGATGAAATGGAGATTGAATCTGGCGAAGACCTATTTTGTAAAGTCATGTTTTGCCCGAGTTTATGTCTTCACATAAACTCACTACTTTGTAACTCATTCATAGTTGTAATTTATAGCATGATCGGGTCTTGATGGGTTAGACATTTGATAACCAATGCAATTTATGTCGAAGACCATGGTATCGGTTGCTAAGCAGTTTGATTTATATCACTTTGATCATTTGGTTAACCACGATCGATGACTCGTCTTTCAAATTGATAAGCTGTTTATATTGGCGAGTCTCTTGAAATAGTTAGTCATTTCTTTTCTTCCATGCGTCGCATTACGATTAGTCGGTTAATCTGAAGATTAGATAGGTCGGGCGTGTGACGAATAGTATCGAGGCGTTGTTAGCCAGGTCTGTGAGTCTTTCTTGAGTCTAACCAGTTGTCTTCTCATATAGCTCGGATCTCAAGTCCGTCTCTCAGCCAATCGTACAAGTAATTGATTCTTGTATTATGAGTTGAAATTCTTTCTACATTGCTTATAGCTTTGTGTGATCTTTATAGCTTAGTATTGATCATGAGTTGATTATGCATGCGATGTGATTAGTATCTTGAGATGGAAAGTGGGACATTATCGATGTGATTGTCCTAATATCTAAGTTGCGATTAGTTAGGATGCGGGGGCGGACTCGCTAATAGTACTAGAGTTAGGCGTTCGATGGGACGTACAAGCAGATTCTATGAGCTTAGGGGCGATGTCAGAACTTCTCGAGTTTCTCGGCGTTAGGTTGGGCGGTTTTATTAGAGCGACGGTCAGCGATTTTGATGCGATACTCGGCGATTCAAGTCAGCGATCTTTGGCAGAGGACTTCTTCCGGTGCTGATTATATCTTTTTTTCTAGAAATCACGAAGGTCGAAATTTCTTTGGATTCCATGCTCTCGTTCGAGCATAGAATCGGGATCATCAAGGTCATCCCGGTGATTATTCTTTTCTCGATCATTTTCATTCTCATATTAGTCACTCTTCATTATATGAGTGGATGATCTTTCTACCGACTGTCTTGATGTACTACCACTTTAAATTCTTGCTCGAATTTGATGAGTCTATGTTGATTGATCGTACTCCTTTAGCTCTCGACATTGTTGAGCAGTTGATTCTCCTCTATTGATGGACTGGATATCCATCGGGTCCTGATGATTAGTCTTTACCGCCTTAGATCCGTGGTTTGTTGATATGTACCCGAAAATATTCCTTTTCACTATCCGGATCTAGTGATCCGAAATTGATGTGGATCTATTAGGCATTGTTTTTGACTACTTCTTATCGGTTTTTTGCTAATCAATGTCTTCTCAGTTGGTAGTAATTTTGTTTACGAAGTAGTTCACGCTTTTCAATTCATGGATTCTCCGACACTCTTGTCATAACTCCGAGTCTAGTCTATTTCTGATATTCCAGTTGTTTACATGAGGTTCATACATTTGAAATCACCTCCTCCCTGGGATGAGGGACCACTTCTTCTAGATCATCGGTCTTTCCGGATCTTATCGATGAACCGAACATATTGAGCCGTTAGCAGTGCAAGCTTAGTACCTCCCGTCGTGAAATGTCTTTCGTTATTGACCCTACATTCTACATCACGAGTTTAAAGCAATTCCGATGACAACAACCCATGCTCTCACGGATGCGGACTACAATGAAGAAAAGATGGAGCCTTTGCAATTGCGCACCGAACCACGGCCCCGTTGGGAAGATGAGATCGAGCGATCCTTAAGAAAGCGACCCAATAGGTGCGATAGAGATGAATATCACCGGGTGAAGAGCGATCAGCGATAGTCATTAGTAGTAGATCTGTGTGATAGTAAGGTATAGCGGATGTGGATAAAGGAGGCATTTGATCACGGCATCACGGGACTAGATGGAATACTCCGATTGATTTGTTTATTGCTGAAGTGGAAGATTGGCGTTCTTTGTTGCCATTAATTACATTGAGCACTGGTTTTAAGCTGAGCAAGCTAATCTTCCCGACTCTAGCTACCATTAGTTCTCGATTATGTATACTTGAGTCTTCCTCTTGGTTCAAATTCCGTTGTGATTTTATTTGTTGTTCATGTGTTCGAGTTGGTGGTGTTCTTTCCTTTTAAAGATGATGATGAGGATCTTGAACCTATTGATGTTGATTCTTCTATTCACGATGATGGCGTTAGTACCTCTACTCTAGAGATAGAGTCATCCTTACCGGATATTAGGTTGTATATCCGAGTGTAGCCTACGGTTTGATCATTCTTATATCGATCTTGAGATGTTTTCTATTGATCTAGATTGAGATGGTGCGGTCTTCGCATCTCACGAGATCCCTACATTGATTAAGTCTTCCTTCCTCTCACGTTCGAGACTTCTTCTTTAGAGGTCCCGAGAAGAGACTTACAAGTTTATCGAGACCGGTGTCTCGAGATTTTCATGTATGAACACGAGTTTTTACGGTTGTTGGCAGCACTACTACCCACGATATCGATCAAGTGTCTTTTGTGGTGATCTTGATATCCTTTATCCGGAGGTAATTCCTTGTACTCATTTTACGGTGTGCTATCGATCCGCCATATCAGGAGATTGAGAAGATGTAGAGATACCGGACTCCAATGCCGTTAATGGCGGTGAGAATGGAGTAGTAGAGATGGAAGAAGGTAATGATGTCGACAATGACGACCTTTGTGAAGCGAGAACAAAGTTAGTAGCCGCAAGAGTGGGCGGCGGTTTGTAGATAATATAGATGCACATATATGTATATATGTGTATATATGAACTAGTGATGCTATAGATATCTTATGATGCGGTAGTGTACTTGAGAAGCCGTGCGGTTATGTTTTGCGAGATACGAAGCATCATATGCTTGGAAACTTCGATTGCAAAAGTTTTCTATTCTTGTGAATATCACGAAGAAGAAGAAGAATAAGAAAGTGCAAATTCTCACCAAGATCTGTACCTTCTCTTCCTCAAAGAGATCGTAGAATTGCGAGCTTTTCGCATCGAGAAAGTTCTTGCTCTGAGCAATTGGAGAATTTTACAGGAACAATTCGAGGAGAATTGTTTGAAAAGTATATACCTCGTTACTGACAATAGAAAGAGTTGAAATTTGCAAACTTAAGCAAGGTAAAAAGGCGTGGCGAATATAATAGTGAATTCGCAATCTAGCCATCATGCTCCTTTTAGAGTTGAGGCAGATGAGAAATGGGCGTGTTTGTGCTGAATTCGCGAGATTAAATTATTTTGTCGACCCGACCTCGATGTCACATGCGGGATCATGCATTGGGCATGAAAATGAAATGCTTCTAGGACAAAGTGATGCTAGATCCAAATCTGGTACCTTTATAGATAGAAGCCATCAAGATTGCTTCTACAGTTAAGTAAAGGAATTGGGAAAATAAGATCTTCCCAATAAGAACGATGGCGGCCGAGTCGGTTCTGTGAGACAATCTTTCCAGTCGTCGAGAATGCAACAGTCCAAAGTAGCAGTACATTCGGGTTTGCGAGGCGGAAAATGTAACGATTGTTATGCACATGGACAAGTGGGCCACTATCGAGATAATTTACGAACCGTTAGAGAATAGCTAGTGAGCGGAGGAATCATCTGTGATGAGCGCAGATTAATGAAAGTCGTAAGTGGATATCAAGTCGGTCGTTTACGTCGGATCGAGATGCGCCACATCAACCAACCGAACGTTGTCGTGCCTGATCGTAACCGTCACCATCATCACCTGCAGTCAACCACCGTCGCTCGCAGTATTCTATATCAGTGCATACGCCTCTTAAAACAACACGAGAAGAATGCGAAAGCAACTTGGCGGATGTTAAGCTCACAACGAGCGTCTTGCAAGATTAAGCGTGCTTACCGTTAGATGGAGCTATCGTTATCATGCGTATGTTCTAACCTAGATTTGAACTAGGATCCCTTGAGCTTAGGCGAGATCGTTGCGGCGATTACCACGAGGGCGTGGATCTTATATGGAAGGTCTTGATTGAGGTGCATTATGCAACAATATGATGAGAGTAAAGAGAAATAGCGTTTGACACGGAGAAGAGAACCTCATGTTTTATGGTATTGAAGAGAAGCCATGTTCTATGATCTCGACCTTACAAGAAGGCGATGAAGAGCGAGGAAGATTGTGCTTACCTTGTATATCGAATATCGATGTCGAGTTCGAGAAGGTAGGAGATGTACCGTGGTTAGAGAGTTTCGAGGATGTTTTCTGAAACATTACTAAACTACCCGGACGAGACAATTTGAGTTTCTCCATTGAGTTTGAACGAGGATCGATGACTTGTTCGATTAGTGAAGTGCATGTGTCTTCTCAAGATTGACTGAAGTCGGGATATCCCATCAAAGATTCTTGAAGGACATAGCGAGCGCTTTTCGAGCGGTATGCCCTCGAGTCCATAGTAATGCCATTTGGCTAGCAGATGCACCAGTTTGCTTATGAATTTGATGTGTGTTTTCCACAATTATCTCGAAAGAACGAACAAGAACACGGAGAATAGTTGAGAACGTTCTCGAGACGTTAAGAATAGAGCGATTGTTTGCTAAGATTTGCAAATATGAGTTTTGGCGAGGAAGTGAATTTCCTTGGACATATCATTACAACGGATGGAATAGTCGACCGCTAGAGTTCAAGCGATGCAGCGATTGGAAATCACAGGCGAATCTGAGATAGAGACTTGAAGTTTCTTGGGTTTAGCGGGACATTCGAAGGTTCATAGAAGGATTCTCCAGATTACGAGAACTATGACTCAATGCCAAAGGAATTATGTCCCAATAGACAGAATATGAAGAAAGTAGTCGAGTTAAAACAGTGACTACCACGCGGTTTCATACAGTCGAGAATAAGGGTATACTCGTATATCGATGCATGAAGAGTGGACTAAGAATGGTCCCGATACGAGAAGGAAGAGTGATAGCTACGCTTCACGATAGTTAAGACCTCGAGGCGTAGATCCTATATCGATCTAGAATTAGCATCTATTGTTCATGCTACGAAGAATTGGAGACATCTTTGCATGAATCAGTGTGAGATCTTTATTGATCCGAGGCACAGTATTTCTTAATAGAAATATTTGAACATGTAGAAGATGGCGAGAGCTAGTAAAGATTATGATTGCGAGATCAAGTATCTCCCTAGAAAAGCAAATGTTGTCGTGATGCTTTCGAGAAAAAGCGAATCCGGTTAGGATCGTCAGAATTAATCAAAGAGTTTGAAGAGATGAGTTAGTGATCTACCACGAAATTGTGAAAAGAGATTATAGCTCTTGTCGTTACCGATATGAGAACAAGAATCGCGAAGGATCAAGATAAGATCAGCGGATAGAAGCTATGAGTTAAGATTAAACGGAAAAGCGAGAAGAGTATCTGAAGGTGGGGATACTGATCATATTGAAACATGATGTGCGTACCCATGAGGATGATTTAAAGAGCGAGATTATGAATTAAGGTCATAACCGCCTACACACGCACACCGGGAAGCACAAAGATATATCAAGATCTAAAGCGAGGTTTGTGTGGTAGGAATAAAGTGAGAGATAGCCTCGTTTGTTGATTAACGTTAAGCGTGTCGACAAATTAAAGCTTTACACCGCGTATAGTAAGTTGCAACCACGGAGATTCTTGGTGGATATGAGATCACATAGCCATGGATTGTGACTAGTTTACCCAAATTGAGCGTGGTGATACGGTATTTGGGTAATAATCGATCGACTACGTGTGCTCATTGATCTCATGTATGCTTATATAGTCAAGATCAGTGCATTTGGGTGCCGTCTCGATCACCTCAATAGAGACTCCAAATTTACATCTCGTTTGGGAGAAATCTCGATAAGAGATGAGTCGAAAGTGGTGCAATATAGTGTTTCATCACAGCGGATGGTCGATCGAAAAGGACCATATAGGCGCTAGAAGATATGATCGAATCTTGATATTAGATCGAGGAGATCAGCGGTGGAGTCCTACCATTGATTGATTTTCGCATATAACAACGATTACCAACGCGATTCATATGACGTTTTATGAAGCCTTTTATGGCGAAAGTGTGGATCACAGCTTTATTGGGACAAGGTTGGAGAAAGACAAGTGCTTGGCGCAAGTGATTGAAGAAATGGTCGTAATCGTCGACAAATAAAGAAAAGAATCCGAAGCTCAAGATCGTCAAAGTCTACGCAATAAAAGGCGTGCAGACTAAGCTTGAATTGAAGACATTGTATTCTTGAAGTGTCTCGTTCCAAAGGAATACATCGCTTTGGAATTAAAGGAAAGCTCGTGCCAAGATTCATTAAACAATGCGATTCTAGAAGATTTGGGTCGATCGCTCTGGATTAGCTTTGCTTGAGTTTCGGATATCATATATGTTTCGTATGTCGTGATTACGAAGATGTGTGTTTGATCAAACACATCATATATCGAGAATATTGTTCTGAACAATATCTAAGCTATGAAGAGAGCGAATGTATTCTTGATCGAAAGAATCGACAACTAAGGAATAAGTCGATCCTTTAGTCGATTTCATGGGCACCATGGCTGAAGAGCGACTTGAGAATTAGAAGAAAGATGAAGAAGTACCGAGCTATTTTGAAGTACTAAATTTGGACGAAATTTCTTTAAGGGAGAATGTAATACCCAGTTTTCATAGCTCGATTAAGCGCTAAGTACATAATTAATTAGAAATTAATTCGTGAGTGACTAAACAGTGCATCCTCGGATAAGATTTTATAAAAGTTTTAACTTAAAGATTTATTATAGAATATTACAATTGATTGATTGAATGATAAATCTTTCAATTAGTATTTTATTCGGTGTTTATTTAGAAAGAGTGAATTATAAAGTTTGATTCACTAGAAATTTCTATATTTCTAATTGCCTATATTGATTTTATAATTTCAAAAATTACATTATGTTATATTATTTTAAAGCTTATTATAAGTAAAGAATGTTCTGAACTTTAGTGACTTCTCGAGGAAGCCATTTAATTAACTGTGGTGGAAGACTCGATAGTAACGAGACTCTTATAAATAGGTTATAAGCATGTCAGACTCGTTTGCTCCCAATACTCCCAAAATTTTAGAAGAACACACACTGCATGAAAATTTCTCTTCCATACTCAAGATCCGGACTTCAATCTTCTACTCAAGTAAATCGGCGTCTTAAGGGTAGATCTCTAACCTATTTAGTTTTGAGGTAGAAATCAAGATGAAAATTCATTCCCAAGCCCACTATGTTTCGGTCATCATGGGCTTTGTTCCAAAGTTTTTGTTCTTGATTCTTAGTCTTTTCATAGATCTACTCCTTTATGAATGATTTATGCTTGAATCATGTATTGATTTGTTATTTTCATGAAAACCTAAACTTTAGTAGAGAACCCTAATTTTACCTTGAGGATTTATTGATGATTTCTTGAATCAAGCTTAGATCTATGGAATTAGAGATGTTTAAACATGTAGAGAGTCGATTGTGGAAACAAAATTTGAACCTCCATTTTCCTCTGACCAAAAACAATAGGCTTGGATTCAAGATGATTTGGTTCTTGTTTGTTTAAATTAAGCTTATATTTATGTAATTAAAGATATTTGAGCATGTTTAGAGTCGATTTGAAATAAAAATCGAACCTATGAATTTTCTATGAGGACCGAAAATGAGGGCTCTATTTTGAGATGATTTGGCTTTGAATTGTTTATAATCGTTAGTACATATGCGATTATATGTATATGATCTTGTTGGCAAAAGAAATTGGAGTTAAAATCGACTCGGTAAAACCCTAATTTATTATACTTATGGAGTCTTGAGAAACTATGGATTTGATTTTATATGAGTTGTTTGATTTCATAAGTATGATCTAGTATATGAAAGTAGCTTATTTTGAATTATTGAGATTTTCTATGCTTATACGAAAAGATAGATTTGTTAGTTTGCGTATTCAAGGATTTTGTGATTTTGACTTGATATTTGAAGTTTGATTTCAAAACATGGTTCTTGTGGTATATAACGATCGAGACTTACTTGATCGAAGTTTCCAAAGCGGAAGATTAAGCTAAAGATTTTCATATATATATATATATATATATATATAGATATATCGTTATGGTATTGTATATATGTATGGAGTTGAAAAGATTTAAGTTCTATAAACTACATTCTTAATAAGTTAAAGCAGTTTAGTTTTGGATGCATTGACCTAGCACAGCTTAATCATAGAGTATCGAGTTAGAAACTCTTGTTCCTCTTTCGTATTTATTCTTCTTATTTCCTTATTAAGGAACAAGTGGGCAGAATAGACATCGAAAGGAAAACGAGAAAGTCTCGATAAGCGCATTTCGGTGGGCTTTCTAAACTAAAATATGTTTATGCACAGTTTATGATATTAAGCATGTGAATTTTATAAAGTTAATTGACTTGCTTTTTGAGCATATTGCATATTGCTATCTCGAGAGATTTCGATATCATTTTATGCTAGGCAGGCTAGTAAGGGTTTGTGTACCGTGGTGTTGGCGAGTGTTTTGAGAAGGAGCCTCTTCTCAACATAAGAGTGAGTAGATATGGTGTTTATTTAAGATTTGTTTGAGACATGTTATGATTTGAATTATTATACGCGCGATCATAGTAAGAAATTTAGAAAGTATGATTCATCGGTTATTTCTTAAAACCACGTGAATCTAAGAAAGTGGCAATCGATTATATAGCTCTAGAGCATGTTTGATTGTTTTCGGATTGTCACTGGTGCATCAAGTACTCATGCCACTGTATTTCTAAATGCGGGGTGCGAGGAGATGACATGGAGATTGAATCTTTGGCGAAGACCTATTTTGTAAAGTCATGTTTTGCCCAGTTTATGTCTTCACCACTAAACTCGGCTACACTATGCCAACTCATTCATAGTTGTAATTTATAGCATGATCGGGTCTTGATGGGTTGACATTTGATAACCAGTCAATTTATGTCGAAGACCATGGTATCGATTCTTAACGACTTTGATTTATATCGACTTTGATCATTTGGTTAACCAGGATCGATGACTCGTCTTTCTTTAAATTGATAACCGTTTATATTGGCGAGTCTCTTGAAATAGTTAGTCATTTCTTTTCTTTCCGCCCGTTGCATTCGATTAGTCGGTTAATACGAATTAGATAGGTCGGGGTGTGACGATTGATCGACTTTGACTATCGATGAGCGGCTTTGACTCGAGGGCTGACTTTGACTCGATAGCGGCTTTGACTTAGATAGAATAGTCGGGTATGCGATATGACACTTAGTTATATCTAAATCCTTCATATTTTTCGGTGCTAAGTCTGGTCGATCTTGACCTTGTCTTGGCATCGGTCTTGATCTTGACTTTACTCGATAGCTACATTCGTGACATCTATACTTGATTCATCAAACATCGGTTGGTCTTCCATCGGTCTTTAGTTCTTGATCTACGACCTTCAAATGAGCTTATCTCGATTCTGACGTCGATACTCCTATCATAAAGGCGGCATCGATCTTGCTTGAACTCGGATCTTGGGCTGTCAGTTGAAAGTTCTCTTGCTAAAACTTGTAACATAAATGCACAACTCTAGAACAAGTCGGTAGCATTAGTTACATCAACAAAGCAATCGATAGGGTTTTGGGATCTAATTAAAATCTGATTAAAATAGATTAATTTCCAACAACAATTTTAATTTCCAACACTTTATATATCTAATTTATACCAATAATCCGTCCTCAAGTTGTCTTGGTTGTGATCATTTTATATCTAAACCGAAACCAATTATTAGACTTCATGATCTTCATACCTTGTGATCTAACTTTTGTATGAGATAAATGGACAACATATCAATCAGTAAACAATTCGGATAGGAGATCGAATAGTGATAACTAAAAACATTGTATACAACCTCGACCAATTTGCTTTTAGTATCAATCACAACAGAGACTTACGAGTTGAAGCGAGAGTTCGAATGTGAAATGAAATGGATGTAGTGTTTTATCCATGGCACTATTCATCGTCATTTTATAAATACCGTAAAATCGACTTTTGAATGTTACCAAAAGCTGCACATTCAAATATTCTAATGCTGAGCTTATCTCTAGAACATTTACCCATGATTTGAATAAGGGAGTTCTAAGTATTATCGAAAATCTTGAGCTCAAATATACTTATTAGCTCAAGATTTTAGCATACACTCCACTTCATCTAGGTTCGTTCTTGTAAATTCCAAGCCGAGATATATTGAGTTGTTGCTTGTATAAGCTCAAACTTTAGTTGAAAACCACTAACTAAACCCCAGTGAGAACATTAAATGGTTCGGTTTGGTTAGCGGCAAGAATTTTTAGTTAGCAAATCAATTTCTCCAAAAAGTGGGCAAAGACAGGCTTTTTAAATTTTTGGTTAACGAAAACCGATCGGTTTGACAGTTCGGTTTTGGTTAACAAAAATCAATTAAAATTAATTAATAATAAATATAAATAAAATAATAATTAAAAAGCGAAACTTATTATAAATAAATAAAATATTTAACAAATAATTAAAATAATTAATAAAGTAATAATTAAAATTGATTTTAATTTTTAATTAATTAATTAATAATTAAAAATAAAAAGCAGTTTTTAGGTTACGAGCAGATTCGGTTATCGGTTAACCAATAATCGAATTTTTCAACTCTGGGCAAAACCAAACCGATATGAATTTATCGGTTTGGTTAGCAATTTATCGGTTCGGTTCGGTTCGATTCTAGAGAAAATCGGTTTAGACACCAAAGTTTAAGTAGAAGTTGGGCAAGTAAGTAATAAAGTGTTAGTTCTTTGATTGATTATCTTGCACATGTAAGCAATAAGTTAGGTCGATTCACGTAAGAAGTAAGAGATTTCTTCAACAACATAGGGAAAGCGTCGAGTTAGGTGGGATAGAAAAAGTTAAAGTTTGTATATAGGTTTACTTTTATCAGTAGAACCAAATCTCAAGTAGTGGATTGTTGTGTTATCGGTTTGTGGATGTAGGAACTAATTTCCCGAACTATGTAATAACTAAGTATTCTTTACTTTCGGTAAAACATTTTGAAATCATCTATCATTATCAGTTTAATCTTGAAGAGATAAGCGAAAGTGAGTAGCATATTTGAATAAGTATTTTTATCGGTTTAAGTTTGCGGTAAAAGCAAGCGTAACCACGTTCATAATCATGATTATCGGTCAAGTTGACCGACCCGACAATCGGTAGCTTTGCTAATTAAAACACTCAGAACAAGACTATCGTGCTTAGGCCGCGTGATCTTGGCATCAATCTTGAGCGATTTCAATTAACCAATGTCTCTGATCAAATATGAGCTCCAATCTTGAGTTTAAAAAATATCTTAACTGTGTATATTCTTCCTCATACACCACTAGGAACCCCAGAACCATCAGACCCACTTGATTTTTACAACTCTTGTCAAGCTTAATCAATAGTGATGTGATCGAATCTTATCAACTCACCAAATTGAGTATAATTTGAAATTAGAAGGCACAAAATTGAAAACCCATTATAAGATTCTCGTAACTATCCATGTAATTATATGGTACGTTAACGAGTTGACTTCTGTGAACGAGGAAGCAAAACGATCGTATTAAAGAATGTAAATAAGATGAAGAATACATAGATTTGGAAAGATTGACACATAAAAATCATTTGATTAAAAATCAAGTTTGATAAACTAAATACTCCCTCCAGTTACATATTTCCTTAAGGAATCTTGAGACAGGGTTTAATAAAAGTTGTTGAGTGTATTGTGAGTGAAATAGGGTCGCGTTAATGTAATATTAAATTAGTTAGTGGTGGGTCGTATATGATAAAAGGGTAAATAAATAGATTGTTGAGGGTAGAAAGAGAAATAGTGGTGGGTCTAGGTGGTAAAATGTGTAAATAAAGAATATTATTGAGGGTAAAGTTGGAAAAATAGTTTAGTAAATAGCGAGAAGAAAATTGGGGGCGTAAAATAAGCTATGAAGGAATATGAGATACGGAGAGAGTATTAAAATGAGGAGAAAGAGGGCGCCAGATCCATTTAGTTGGATGGGCTCTCAACATAAAACTCAAAACCTCAAAATAATGGCTCCACCAGGACTTGTCCATGCTTTCTTGTTTCTTACTCGTTCAACATCGCCATTCATTTCAATCCACCTCACTTCTTATTTTTATTTAACAAACTATACAAACACATGCAATACAGTTATACCCAGCTAGACATCCATAAATTGCAAGTTTTGCCACTAACATAATTTATGGAGAAAATATATTCACTAAACTTGATAAATGCCCGTATTTTTAAATTTATCCCCGTGAATAACTATTTATAAAAACATATAACATAAATTGAAATTTTTTGTCAAGTGTAACCAGAGGTCAATTTTTCGATGCTATTAGATTGAGCTAGCAATAGAAATCATTATTAACTCGAATAAACTTATTGACGTAGAGATCAACGTGTAATTCGATTGGCAGCTCAACTTATTGGCTTCGATAATTTGACATCAAATTAGATCTATTTTATTTGCAATTTATCAGTTATATTTTTGTAAATTTATTTATTGTTTAAGATTTGAAATTACAACATTTATTATATCAAAATTTTGTAAAGAGACACAATTGTATAACAGATATAATATACAAATATATATGATATATCATGTTATACTATTATCTTTAAATTAAGAAAATACAATCTTTTAGCCTAATAAATTAAATAATTGATAATTTTAGCCGGTTTGATTAATATATTATTCAAACTTGTCGTATCGAAGATAATAGTTGTGGGTTCTCAGTAAATCATTTTGGCTCGTGGTGATTTTGGAGGTGAAAAATTAAATTGACAGCTTGATTCTACATGACATATCCATTCGCATAATTTAATGGCGTGGAAATTACACAACATCGTTTTATGCATCTTCTATAAAATATATCGAAAAATAGGGAAAAATGACATCGTTTGATAATGTAAAATTCTTAACTTTTCATGTAATTATATTTATATGGATGGAAATGCCAAGCGTAAATACAATTGCCAACTAGACTTTCGATGTTTAAAATCACTAACATTAAATTATCACAGAATTAATATATCGACTTAAATAATGTATAAATTCAATCTGGTCTAAACTCTCACTGATTCAATTATGAAGTAAATTCCTTAAATTTGATATGTATAGAAATATAATAGACAAATCAAATATAAATATTGCAAACAAAATTATTTTATCATATATAATGGTGAATTTGGGCTAGTCTGGTTACAGGTGGTACTAACATTTTGGATGAATATAAATCAATGCATCCAAAATGGAGGAATTAATATATATTAACTAAGCGGTGTATAAATCTAAATTATAATACATAGGAATGCGAGTTACTATATTAAATTATACTCGTTTTGATATTACTAGGTAAAAGAATCTATATTTGAAAAGTCACCCGCCGGCACGGCACCTGAGAAAAGTCCTCGAAAGATCAGCTGTCTCTACATGAAAATCCCACCTCTAAATCAGCGCGTACATGCATAAATCCCTCTATCATCCCCATAAAAAGCTCCTTTTAAGATTGATCTAATACAATTATGCTGTTTTGTTAAAGAGTCAAACCGAAAGCCCCTTTTTGATGTTTTGGGTATCAAACGTAATGAAGGCTGCATAATTACGCGTTTTCAAGATTCAGTCTTGGTATTTATTTACTACACAGTCGCATTCATCTACTCTTTTCAGACCTTATCTCTTTTGCTTCAATTTGCTTCTACTCTATATTTTCTCTCCTCTCTCTCTCTCTTTCTTCTTTATTCAACTTTCTTGTTTTGTATCTGTCTGCTCGACTGAGTCAACCAGGTTAGGTGGTTGAACTATTTTCAAGAAACTTGTTCTATTGGCATTTGGGAGCTGGACTCATTATCTGATTATTCTTTTGTTTGAGAGAATTGTGTGCTCAGTTGGTTTCTGATGAAATGAGAGAGTTTTGGAGATCTAGGAATCGTTTCTTGGCGGCATCTGCTTTATGCAGCCTTTGTTTCCTCAACTTGAGTTTTGCTGGTCTCTCAATGATGAAGGTACGATTTTGTGTAGTTTTCTGGTGTTTGCAATGAAATAGTTGAAAAAATTGAATTAGAAACTTTTGCTTGAATAGGTGTGGCGTTGCTGAAATTCAAAGGAAATTGTGAGTGATCCACATGGGGCTTTGTCAAATTGGATTGATGAAGTTGGAGTGGAGAATCCTGTTCCTGGTTTGGGGTTGGTTGCTCAAATGGATATATTGTATATTTGTAAGTAATTTTCTGCTCAAAATTGCTTTTAATTTGTTGTGTGGGATTCTTAATGTATTGAAAATCTTATATTATATTGCAGGAATCTCAAAGATCTCTGTCTGAGAGGCACTTTGTCTCCTCATATTGGGATACTAATTCACTTGAAATCTCTGTAAGATATACTAAGTTTAACTTGTGTTCAACAATTCAAATTCATTTACTTTCCTATTTTGTACCCTTTTATTTATGCAATTGTTTGCAGAATTTTGCAGAAACAATTCGTTTTCTGAGTGTGATCCCTGAAGAAATCACTTACATAAAAGGATTGGAGGTGTTAGATGTTGGATATAACAACTTTAGTGGACAGCTTCCTTGTAGTCTAGGCAACAATTTCTCGATGACACTTCTGTAAGTA